>QJOA01000171.1:0-111318 GCA_004155915.1 Monosporascus sp. CRB-9-2 | reverse complement strand
AATAATAATTATTTATTAATACTTAATTATATAAATTTTTCGATTATTACGCAAACGTTTACGCCGATAACATACTAATTTATTCCGGCCCGGAAAAAAAATATTAAAAACATTACGAAAAAATTATTTACCGGTTATATAAAGTTAACCTTTAAAAAAATATTAAAAAATCCCGGTTTAACGTTAAGAAAGTAAATTATTTCGGTATTATTATAAAAATAAACGTAAATATTTTTATCGACTTAACCAAAATTAAGGTAATTTAAAAATAAAAATTTAAAGATTTTAATAACCGTACCGCAATCCGTTTATTTATAAAATTTTATAATTACGTACGAATATTTTATTACCATAAAAACGATATAACCAAATTATTAAACCGTTTATTAAAAAAAGATACCCTTTTTATAATAAAACCCGAATAAAAAAGGGCTTTCGAAAAAATAAAACGATTCGTTTACAAAGCTTTAATTTTGGCCTTTTTTTGACCTGGTTAACCGATTAAAATAAAGATAAACGTATTCCGTAACGTAATTAAAAATATTATTTAATAATAATAAAAAAATAACGAATGGAAACTTATAAAATATTTTTCGAAAATTATAATTTTAACAAAAAAGGCGTATCTTATTTAAGACCGAAAACTGCTTACCGTAATCCAGATTTTCGAATATTATTACTTTAAATTTTAGGGATAAAAGTTTTTTATTATTACCGATTACCAAGCTTTATTATACTTTACGAACAAACGCGTTTTTTTTACGTACCAGATCCGATAAACCAACTTTTTTTTTAATTTCGATATTACTTTTTAATATCGACCTGGTAAAGAAAATATCGTTACGGATATTTTATTACGAAAAACGGTAGATTTATTTATAATTAAAACCTAAAAAAAAAAGGAAAAAAATTAGTCCTTAATTCTGCCAAAATAATTAAATTTTCTTATTATTACCATTAATAAGATGCCGATTAAGATATAAATCGAAAATATTTTATAAGGTATCGATTTGGTCGACCTTATTTGTTACGAAAATAAAATATAGAATTTAAATAAAAAAGATAACAAATTAATAATACCCGAAAAAATAACTAACGGTCGTTTTTTTTTCCGTACCGTATTAATCCGCGAAATTTACGTACTTAAAATATTTACGTACTTTGGCCAAAATAAAGTAATTAAAATATTAATACGGAAATATACCTAATTCCGGTTTAAGCAAAATATCCGATAATATATTTAAAATTATTACGATTGCCGTCGAAACAAAACGCCTCGAAAATAAATCGAACAATTAAGATTTAACGGGCGCTATAAAAAGTTATAATATTAGGTTAAATAAAAAGGTTACGATTCCGACGAAATATAGTATTCCGTAATTAACTTTAAAAACGTACCGATCGTAATAAAACGGTTTTATACGGAATATTTTAAAGTACCTGGATTACCGGTCCGTTTATAAAAATAAATACGCGTAACGGCGGCCGACAAGATTAACAAAAATTATCCCGATAATAATAAGGTTACGAAAGTAGGAACCGGATTAATAAGGAAAAAACGGTACTTATAATTAATAAAGATTTGCATATTTTTTTTAATCGTATATAAGTTTTTAGAAGGGGGTAATGTAACGGTAGCCGTTACCAGGATCAAACCGTAAAGCTGGTAACCGTTATATCGGACTGATAGTTGCCATATAGAGAGTGGAGACATTTGTAGATCTTTACGCATTTCGCGACTTTGCTTTTCTTTCTTTTTTTTCTTTAGCTTAGAATCTTCGTTTATAGCGCTAATAAACTAGTTATTATGTTATATTTCGCTAGCCGTAACAGTAATTACGTATTCGTTTTTAAAATAAAGCTTAATAAAATTAAAGTAACGTATTATATAAGTAAGCGTAACATATAAACGAGCATAACACTTTTTAACACTTTGTAAAAACAAATTTAAACAATTTAATAACAATATATCGTATTAATTAAAATTAATTGGATTTTCTCTTCGTTAAACGTATTTATAACTTTTTTATAAATATGCGTATTATATCCGGGCTTATTATAAACGTTATATTTCCGTTTTTTAACTTTAATTCTTTGGCGATAATTGCTGTTAACCGTTTTTAATTGCATTTCTTTTATTACACCCTTTTTTTTTGAGCTAAAAAGGTTTATTCCTTTTATATAATAAATATTTCTATTTTATACAAGGTCAGTGCTATTAGGTATCTAGCTATGTACAAGCTGACGCCGACACGAAGTTACACGATATATACATACACGTCTAGTAACACACGACGCGACCGGAGAGCACCTCCAAAAACCGTACCCACAGGCGGGCCGGATGAAAAACCAGTAGGGGTTATAAACACGGTGACAAACAAATAGAAGTATACGATGATTTGATTGGTTCCAGAGCTTTACCCCGCAGCTAGCTCTAACGCCCCCAACCACTCAAATTGGCGCCGACACGATACAGGAGCCAAAGCTCCTAATGGTCCGTGCAATGGGCTTGGCGCCACCCAAAGCACGTTGTCCCAAGCTGGATTCGAACCAACATGTCTTTCGCACGCTGCAGATTGCCCGGGCCTACGGCGATTGAAACGCGACACCCAGGCTCGCGACCACTGAGCCATTGGGACAAATTCTTTTTTTTTAAATATTATTTTTATTTTATTACTTTATAAATATTTTTAAAAGTTTTTAGAAAAAGTAAAATAAAACTGGCGAAAGTAAACGGAAAAAGGGTGAATATAAATATAATTAAAAATTTCGAGCTTAAAAAACGTTATTAGGATTAAATAAAACAAAACTAATTTTTATAAATTTAAATTCAATATTATTACACGTTATAATAATTTTAAATGCGTTATAAAAGCTTGAAATGTTTTTTTTAGTAAAATAAATATAATAATGTCGCACTTAATTTTTAATATATTACGATTAAATACATTTTAAATAAAAAAGTATAATATATAAAAAAGCTAAAACCGATATAAAAAATGCGTAAATATATAAAACGTAATAATATTGCAATTAAGGTAATATTTTTCGAATTTTATCGCATAATAATTTTCGGAACCGTTAGAAATAAAAAAACATTTCGAATTTTTTATACGCGTTTAAATATATTTGTTAAAATACTAAAGTTATTAAAAACTTAATTTTTGTTCTTTAATATAATTTTTTAATTAATTATTAATAATAAATTATTATAATATTAAATTTTCAAATAATTTCTTTTATTATATTCATAAGTAACGGTATGACTTAATTTTATAAAGTAGTAATTTAAATAATTATAACTGATTTTTTAATTTTCTATTACGTTTATTTAAACTTTTTACATTTTTCTATATTAGTAAATATTATATCCGTTATTATAAATTTTTCTATTAAACTTTAAATTCAGTTAGAATTATAAATATCCTTTTTTACGATATTACATTTCGCAATTATAAATTAAATAAGCTGGAAATATTTACGAAATATTTTTAAATTTTTATATAAAATCCGTTAATAATTAATTTTCCGATTTAAATATATTTAAAATTCCTTTTGCCGTTTAATAAAGTTCGACGCCTAATTAACTTTAACGCGTTTTATAATACGTAAAGTAAATAATACATTAATTATATTTTTAATATTTTAAACCAGATAAAAAACAGTTTCGGATTTCAATTAAAAATTTAATTAATAATTAATTTGTTTCCGATCAGCATTAATTTCTCTAAATTAAAAATAATATCGGTTCAAGCGTATATACAAGTAAACAAGTATATTAAAGTAAACAATAAAACTTTATAAATAAAATTAACTTTTTCATAATTAAATGTTGAGTTTCGTTTTTTAGTTTAAATAACTAGGTTTATTTTTACTTTTTTTTATGAAACGTGTTATTATATTAATATAAAAAAATAAACAATTAAAAAAGGATAATTAAAAGAGTTTAAAAAATCTTTCGTTCGCTTATATATTATATTCGCCTATATAGCGCGTTATTAATTTATCCTGACAGTAAAAATTATTAATTAGTTCTCGTATTCGAAATATTAGGTATAATATTTATCGTATACATTATATCGTGTAATAATTCTTTAAGTATTTGGCTTAGCCTAGAAAATAAGGCTTAAAACCTATTCGACGTTCTATTTTGTTTATTGAACTTTTTAAACTAAAAAGTGTTTTTCGTTAAATAAACAGGTTAATCTTAATTCGGAAGATAATTTTACTATTCATGTTGTAAAGAATCCGTTGTTTTTCAATTCGGCCCGGAATTTGATTGTGTAATATATTATTAAAAATTAACGTTTTAATGTTTTTTAAAGTTATAATAAACTTTTTCAACCGAATTATTCCGGAAAATGATAAAACTTTATTTTTAATTTTTAAATTAGTATAAAATGTTTTAACGCGCTCTATAAGCGCAGAAGTTTCAGAAGTGAACGAGTCGTATTTTAGCACCTTTTATTAATAAACTTATATTAATCAATAATAATACATCGCCTTAATTAAAATTCACCGGATTTCTTTTTGTTAAACGTATTTATAACTTCTTTATAAATACGCATATTACGTCCGGAATCGAAGCAAACGGAATACTTTCGTTTCTTAATTTTAAACATTTTATAACGATTGCTTCCAGTTATTATTAACTACATTTTCCTATTACTTTTTTCATTTTCCGCCAAAAATGCTTGTTCTTTTTATAGAATTAATATTTATTTTTTTAAAAAGTGTTTATTTTTAATTCTTAAACGGTTCTTTAAAATATAATTCGTTTCGTATATTTGTCTTCTTTTTCCCGAAAACAAGCGATATCGTCTAAAAATAATATATTAATTTTTATTAAAAGATTAATTAATTTCACAATTTTTATTAACCAATTACCTTAATAATTTTTAAATCTCTTTTCGCAATAACGTTCTTATTTTATTATTTTAAAAATATCTTTAAACATTTTAAGGTCGAGAAACGAATAAAACCGGCGGAGGTTAATAAGAAATCGGTCGGCGTAAATATAATTAAAAGGATTTTAATCTTAAAAAAAGTTATTAAAATTAAATGAAATAAGGGCAGCTTTTATAAATCTAGATTTAATATTGTCGAACGTTATAAGAGCTTTAAACGCGGTATAAAAGCCGGCAACAAAAGCTTTCTAGTAATATAAATATATTTATGTCATTTTAGGTTTTCGATATATAACAAATAAATACGTTAGAAATTTAAAGCCTATACGAAAAAGATACGGGTATATAAAACGTAATAATATTGTAATGTGTATAATATTGTGTGAATTTTATCGAATAAAAGCTTTTATAGCCGTTGAAAATAAAAAAATATTTTGAACTTTTTATACGTATCCTAATATATATATTAAAATATTAAATTTGTTTTAAACTTAATTTTTTTATTTTCTAACCATTATCACTTAATATATTTTTAATTAGTTATTAATTAATTATTATAATACTAAAGTTAAAATAATTGTTTCTTATTATAATAATAAATAATAACGCCACTTATTTTTAACTATAAAAGATTTAAATAATTATAATTTATTTCTTAATTCTTTATTATGCTTACTTAAAGTTTCTACGTTTTTTAATATTAATAATTATTATAACGTATAACATAAACGAACTGTGTCTATAAATAAGTTGCGCGCTTTTTTTTTTTTAAATTTGTTGCTATTTAACTTTAATTATTTATTTTTTAAATAACGTTCTACACCACGTTATCAAATGCACTACCTTACCGGATAACTTTTAATATATTTTAATTAACTAAATTCAATTATCCATTTTTTAATACTAATAATCTGGAACGATTTATAAAAAACGCCCGAAGAAATTTAGCCATTTAGGCTACAAAACGAGACCCAAAAATTTATTATCTGATACTTAATTTTATATATAAAGTATCTTAATTTACTTTAAATAAATAATATAACTACAAATCTTCCCGACCCCATATTATTTTAAATTTGGAAAACTTAAAGCCAACCGAAAAAGAATTAATTATCGACCGAACTTTTTACCTAAATATACGAATGTTTCTTATTTAGCTTTAATATGTTAAAAATATAGTCATTATATTGTTAACCTAACGCGTTACGCATCGTATCGAAGTTATTTGGACGTCGAAATTTGTTAAACGGCAAGAAAAGTTTGAAACGGATTTAAATCGGAAAATTGATTATTAACGGGTTTTATTCGAAAATATAAAGGTATTTCGTAAATAATTCGAATTTATTCGGGTTATAATTATAAAATACGATATCGTAAAAAATATATTCATAATTTTAACGAAATTAAATATTTAATAAAACTTTTTATAATAACGAATATAATAATTATTAATATCGAAAAACGTAAAAGATTCAAATAGAGATAATAAAAAATAAAAACTAAAGTATAATTATTTAAATTATTAATTTTTAAAACTAAATTAAATTATTATTTATTATTATAATTTTCTTTTTTAATTTTGATACCGTAATAACTTAGTATTAATAACCGATTAACAAAGTATAGTAAATAATAATATATAAATCATAAATAAATTAAGTTTAAAATAAATTTAATATTTTAATAAATATACTCGGATACGTACGAAAAGTTTAAAACGGTTTTTTTATTTTCGACGGCGACGAGAATTATTATTCGATAAAATTTGAAAATTATTACGTTAACAATAATATTGTTACGTTTTATATATTTATAAAATTTTCGTATCGGCTTTAACCTTTTAATATATTTTATTTCCTTATTTTAAAACGCGTTTATTTACGGTATATCGAAAACGTAATATAACTTTATTATTTCCATCTTATTAAAAAGGATTCTTTTACCGGTTTTTACGATCCGTTTTAAGTTATTATAACGTTCGATAATATTAAATCTAAATTCGTAAAACCTTTTTTTATTCCATGCGATTTTAATAACGTTTTTTTCGCATTGAAAGCTTTTTTAATTATATCTACGATAACCGTTTTCGTGCTAATTTGAGACGGTTCTATTTTATCTTTTATAAAAACCTTTAGAAATATCCATAACACAATAAAATAAGGATAATATTTATAAAAATAAAAGTAAAAATTATTAAAATAATTCGTTGATAAAAATATTTAAATCTGTTAATTATATAATAAAAAGTTACATATTATTATTATATTAAACAGCTTTTTTCCAAAAAAAAAAAAGCTTTAAATACGCAAAACGAACTATATCTTAAGTAAAGGTTATAAAACGAAAAATAAACATTTTTTAAAAAAAAAGGGAATATTTATTATATAAAAACAACAAGCTTTTTTAACTTAAAAAAAGGAGATAATAAAAGGATTTAATTAATAATAACTGGCAAAGGTTATCGTAAAAGGGTTAAATCTGAAAAACGAAAATATAGTATTTACGGCAAGTTCGGAGATAGTATGCGTACTTGTTAAAAAGTTATAAGTATATTTAACGAAAAAGAACTCGATTAATTTGAATTAATATAGTATGTTATTATTAAGTTATTTTAATTTGTTACTGCGAAATATTAAAAACCATCCCGTAAGAAAGTGTAGCCGGTAAGGTAGTGTGGAACGTTATTACTTTTATAAAGCGGCTTATAAAAAAAGTTTAGATAAACTTAATTATTGAAGCTAAAAAAAAGAATTCTAAAAATGAAACCCTTAAATTCTTTGAGGTCAAATTTGGTTTTATATATACGGTTGCCCTTTTTACTTTAAGATCCCGATATAACGGAAAACCTGCCAGACCCCATATTATTTTTAATTTTTAGGAATTAACGTTAACCGAAAAGAAATTAATTATCGCGCCTATTTTCGATTTAAATACGTAAACGTTTTCTATTCGACTTTAGTACGTTAAAAATGTGGTTAATATATTGCTTACTTGACGCGTTCCAATATGGGTTAAAAGTAACTGGTCGTCGAATATTGTTAAACGGTATAAAAAAATTCAAGATAGGTTTAAATCAAAAATCCTTTATTAACGGGTTTTTTTTTACAAATCTAGAAATATTTTATAAGTAATTCAAGCGGCATTATAAAAGAGGATATTTATAATTTTAATTAAATTATATTTTTAACAAAACTTCTTATAATAATGGATATAATAATTATTAATACCGAAAAACGTAAAAAACTTAAATAAGCGTAATAAAGAAATAGAAAATAGATTATAATTACTAAAGCTATTAATTTTTAAAGTAAGGTTATATCGTTATTTATTATTTTAACGGAAAAGATTATTTTAAGTTGTAATGCCGTAATATCCTATTATTACCAACCGAGTATTAAATATATTAAATAATAACAACTGAACAACAAATAAATTAAGTTTAAGCCATATTTAATATTGTGATAAATATATTCGGACGCGGATGAAAAATTTGAAACGTTTTTTTTATTTTCGACGGCTATAAAAGTTATTATTCGCTATAATTCGAAGATATTACGTTAACTACGATATTATTACGCTTTATATAACCTCGTATTTTTCATATCGCTTTTAGCCTTTTAATATATTTTGTTTTTCTTTCTATTTTAAAACGTGTTTATTCGCTATATATCGAAGATTTAATATAATGTTATTATACTTATGTCATTAAAAAATGGTTCACCGGCTTTTACTATTCGTTTAAAGTTATTATAGCGTTTAATAATATTATATCTAGATTTATAAAAGCTGTCTTTATTTTATTTAACCTTAATAATAATTTTTTCGAATTTGAAATCTTTTTAATTATATTTATGCCGATCATTTTTCTCCTAACCTTTTCAGATTTTATTTTCTCGCCCGCGAAAACCTTTATAAATATTCGTAAAGTAATAAACGAAAACGTTATTTATAAAAAAAGATTGAAAATTATTAAAGAAATTTGTCGCCAAATATATTGAAATCCGTTAATTTTGTAACTAAAGGTTATATATTATCTTTATATAAAGCCGTTTTTTGAGTAAAGAAAATGTTTAATTGCGTAAAACGACTTGTACTTTAAATAAACTTTAAAGAATTAAAAATAAACGTTTTTTTTTTAAAAAAGGGAATTTTTATTATATAAAAAGTATGAACTTTTTTAGTTTAAAAAATAGAAGTAATAAAGAAAATGCAATTAGATCTAAATAGAAGAAGATAGTATAAACGGGTTAAAACGAAAAAAAGAAAATATAGCGTTTGTGGTAAGCCCGGATATTATACTCACATTTATAAAGAAGTTGTAAATACGTTTAGCGGTAAAAAATCCGATTAATTTGAAATGAATTAGTATGTTATAGTTAATTAATTTTAATTTGTTGTTATAAACTGCGAAAATCCGCGTAGTTCCTTTATATCCGCAGCTCGTTTATGCTAAATATTATCTATTATTATAAAAAACTTTATTAAAAGTTCAATATTTTTAAAGTGATAAATATCCTTTTTATAATATTATATTTTACGAAATTCTTCTAAAACTTTGCGTATAAATTTGGTTAATAACTAAATTTTTTATTTAAATACGTTTGGAAATTCTTTTGCCGTTTAATTAAGTTAGTCGCTTAATTAATTCCGATACGTTCCCTAACGCGCAGGATAAGTAATATATTCGCTATATTTGTATCGTACTAAAACCGGATAAAAACGTTTACGAATTTAAACTAAAAACCTTTTCGATAATAAATTTTCTGTTTAGTTAACGTTAATCTTTATAAATTAGGGGTATTATCGATTCGGGCGTATCGACCGTGATCTCGAGCTTTTAAAGAAAATTCGAGAACTTTATATATAAAATGTAACTTTTTAAAAATAAGTTTTAAGCCTTGTTTTTAGTTTAGATAGCTAAGTTTATCCTAGCTTCTTTTATAAGACGGTCCATGTTGTTGGCGTTAAGAAATTCATGATCAAAGTTAAAAGATTAAAAAGATAGAAAATTTGGCTCGGTTACTTATTTAGCTCGCTTATATAGCATGTTATTATAATACTTAAAAAAGATTTATTATAAACGGACTTTTATTTTTTCAAAAGTTCTAGATTTCCATCTAAATATAAACACTATATTCAATTCGGTATTATTAATTTGGTTTTATACTACTTATTTCGGCCAGGTGTAAGACTTTGCGGTCCTTTCCGTCTCTTTTTATAATAATATTTAATTAAAAAAAGACGTAATAAATTTTTATTTTTTTAAGCAAGATTTATATCGCCTTTTTTAAAAAAATTGTTAAAATTATTTAAACGGTTTTAAAAATTTAACTTTTTTCCGTTACGTTAATACGTTCAAGTATTAATATATTTAACGTCGATTTTAGAAATGTTTCGTAACTTTTTTCGAAATCTTTTATTAAACGCGTAAAATTCATTTTATATTACTTTTTTAAATTCACGAGTTATAACTTATTAAACTTTTTAGAAATAGAGTTATACTATTTGAAATTGACGTCAAAATTTTGCTATAGAATTAAAACCTTTATATATCACTTTTTTATTACCCGCTAACTGCCGGAATATATTTATTAAACGTAAATATTTTCTAATTACCCGTAGAATAATTAAAGTTCAGTATATTTAAATTAATAATATGTTAAATATCGCATAAAAAACGTTAAAGTATATCAAAAGAAATTAATTAAAATAATTAAAATATGTTTCAAAAATTATATCTTTAAAAATAAAGTTATTCGAGATATTAAAGGTAATAAGATAGTAAATTAATAAGTAAGATTTCTCGATTAATTTAAGCGTAATTTCTTTAGGTAATTAAAGTTCCGGGTTATTAAATATTATAATAAAGTTAATTATGCAAAAAGGTTTTACAAAATATAAAAAGTATAAATTATTATAATAGTTCTAGCTTTAATAAGCAATAGTTAAAAGGCTTTATATATAATGTAAGAGCTCCGTAATATCGTTGTTGTAGGACGTCTATAGTTCACTAAGGCTTAATAACTAAGCAAGTAACTCTTATTCTACAACAAATGGGCTGTTATTAATAGCTGAGCAATAACTGGCTCAAGGACAAATGGCTGACGTGGCTAATAATTAAGGCGGGGTAACTGCAGACTTTTCCAACAGAAAAATGTATGGGAAGCTGTTTGAAACCTTCTGATCAAAATGCTTGCAAGGTATTAGATCTAAACCTGTCTCGAATTAAGAAACGAAGCGAAAAGAACGACCAAAAAAAGGATAAAAAATAGTAACACGCTTATAGAAGCAATATCAAGAGAATTCTGTATATAAATCAATTAAGAAAAGCCTTCCTGAAAGATCAAACGTTACCTTAGGAATTAACTAAATCCAGTTTCCTCTTCTTAATAGCTAAATAAATAAAGACAGGGCTTATCGAAGTTGTTATACGCAGAACATCTTAATCGGTGCTTGGGAAAAAGAATGTCGAACGTTACTATTTATTATAAACAAATTTTAATAATTATCGTTTTTTTTAAAGAAGATTATATATAAAAGTTATCAGGTTAGCAATATATAGACGTCGCAGACCTACGTACTATAGCCGAGTCGATTGCCGAGGTGCCCTAGCCGTAAAGCAAGTGAAAGCAGCTAGAAGCTATAGCTGCAGTAGCATGCAGTAGGAGCTCCAGCAGCAGCTCCACCCAGTTCTGCACCCTACTCCACTTTAATAGTTTCTATAAAAAGGTATATCGTTATATCGTTGCTGTAAGTAGATTTTGCGACTTTGTATATAAAACTAAATATCGTATAATTAAGTTTCGGGCTTCGGTTTTTAACCTAATTGTTAGGTTTATTCTAGCTTTTTTATAAGCTATTTCATATTATTAATTTTAAAAAACGATTAATTAAACTTCGGTAATAGAAATATGGTAAATAACTTGCCTCAGCTAGTTTTAGCTTGTACTAGCTCGTTTTGTAATTATTTTTAATATACTGTTATATCACGTTAAAAAATAATTAACCAAATTATATGTTCCCGTAACGAACCAGCAAGGCCTAAGTGTTAGGTGTAGAAAACAGGCTTAATTGGCAGATTTTCTTTCAATTTCTTTTATTTATTTAAATAAAAAGAATATTTATTACAAAACTAATTTGTTCTCGATAAGTTTGATACTTAATGTACGTATCTAATAAAAGCTTATATATATATAGGTGTTTTTTTAAAGTTTTTTAACGACAATTACAGCTAATATAACCAAGTTTAATTTTAGAAAATAGGTAATCGTAACATCTTTATAACTGCGACAGTACAACTATCGGTCCCGTTATAATGTACCGGGCTTCTCTAATATTTTCTATATAGGAAAAGTTCGTATATCAATTTTTTGGGCTATACGGGTTATAGTTATTACGTCGCAGCTATAAAAAGGTTAAGGTTAATAATCGTCAACTAGGTCCGGAACGCCCTTTCAGCGGCTACAATGTAACTACCATATATAGTACTTTTTCTAAACCTTTTAAGGATGATTTAATATAAGAAAAGCTCCTCCAGTTATTCTTTTGCCCGTACGGATTATAGTTATTACGTTATAGCTATAAAAGCGTTCCGGTTAAAGATATTAATAATTGACATTTTCTGTTTTTTTATTAATACCTTCACCAAATAAACTCCGATTAAAAATTTATATTTACTATTAAAAACTTTTTTAAAGCTATATAAGAATATCTTTTATTATTTTATAATACTTTTTTTGCAAATCCTTTTTAAAGGTTTTTAATATAAACTTCAAAGAATTTATATAGAAACCTGCCAATGAAGGCTAATATTATACAGCCCGTTATTAGGCCGGATCAAAAAGGTTTTTTATATTTTTTATAGGTCTTATATAGGTCTTATATAAGTCGGTACTTACAGCTACATATCTTTATAAAAGCCGTAAATACAGCTACGCTGCAGGCGTAGCCACACCTTTAAAACAGCGGCCTAATTCTAGTAAGATAATAAATACCGTCCGAAGTACTTATATGTCCGGATATAACGGTTATGGGCTTAATTAACTATTAACCCTAATCGTACGGCTTATGTTGGTAATGATATCGTACAGATCTAAGCAATAAGGTAATAATTACATTTAGTAATAATAAATAATCGTGAGTAATTTGGGTAACTAAATTATATTATAAGCTGGTATAATTTAAATTATAGAAATAATAAACGTATATATATTTATTTTAATTCGAAGTATTCGAATTAGTAATATTTATTTATAATAATTAAATTTCGTCGAGCTCGTCGAGCCCGTTGAATTATTTCCTTTATTTAACTAGTTCGAAATGTTAAGCCTTATGTTTTTATTAAACCTTTTCGAACCGGATATGGAAGTTAAAACCTTTTATCAGAAATGTTCATATATTCTGTAACCGTGTGTTAATAGGCTAAATCTTTTAGTTATAATATAAATTTTTATTTCTTTTAAGATTTTTATTTTTAAAAATTAATTTATTTATCGTATTATTTAACCCGTAATTTTTTTAATAAATTTTCTTAATTGTTATATTTAATCGATTTAAAAAATAAGCATTTTTTTATAAGCATGATAACGTTTTAATTTTATCGGAAAAAATTAATCGTCTTAATTTTGGTATATTTTTTAATATTCTCTGGTTTTATTACGAAACTAAAAGCAAATTTTATAAGCTTTAAGTGAATTCTGGAAAATGTTTATATTTTAGGAGGTCTATTTATTTCTATGGCCTTATTAATTTTTATAACCTTTTTTATTTTTATGAATTAAAATATTGGAAATTAATATATAAAGAAAACCGATTAAAGTTTTAAAAATGTTGAATCGAAAAGAATTATTTAAAATTTAATAATATTTTAACGAATTATTTAATCGTTTAACCCGATTCCGGAATTGAAAAAGATTCTTGCAAAAACGTAAAACTAAAATATTACGTTGAGGAATTTAAAGTACGAAAACGCAAAAAACATTTAAACGTTTAAAACGGAAATAAAGATAATTATAAGCCGAAATAACCGTAGCCGTATAAATTAATTTTTTATTCAATTTAATATTAAAAAGATAAATTAAGTACCATTAAATAACGGAAATTTGAACTTTGATTTTGCTTGTTGCGGCATTATTAGTAAAGTTTTTTTAAAAGGCGTTAAAGGTTTCTAAAGTTTTTTACGAGTTTTTAGGTATTTTCGCAACTTAAACTTTTTTCTAATATAATTAATTATGAAATAAATCCGTTTTATTGCGGTATATTTAATATTTCTTTATACTTTATAAAGTAAAACTTTTTTCTAACCCTCTTTTTTTATCTTATATTAATTTGATCAGACAAATATAAAGAATTGAATACAATTTTATTTTCGATTATAACTTTAATTTATAAGTATTTTTTAAAATGTTTTTAATAATTTTATATAAATTAATATATTTAACGTTAAGTGTTTGGTTAAAATATTTTATTTGACTATTTTTAATAATTGAATAAATTATTTTTTTGCCGAAAAACTTTGTTTCTTTAGTTATATACGAATTTAAATTTTATTTTTATTTCGGTATATAATTATTTTATTTATATTAATATTAAAATTATTTTAACGGGAATTAAATTTTTATAGAAATCTTTATAAACTTTTAATATAAAATTAAAATTAATAAATATTAATATCGTTTTAATATTCTTATAGTAAGTAATATTATAAATTAATAATATAATTAGTAATTCTTCGTTGGAATTATTTTATTTATGATTAATATAATATCGTAAATATATTTTTAACGTTTAATTAATTCTTTCCGTTTATCCCCTTATTTACTGTTTAAAGATGTTAAATAATTTATAAATTAATTTGATTTAAGTTATTAGTCTTCGCTCAAATTTTAAAATAAAACTTATATTTTTATTTAATATAAGTTTCGTTAAAAGTTCGAAAATATTTAAAATATAACGACCATATAAGCGAGCGAGCCATATAAGCAAGCGAGCTAAGTTTTTGAACTTTCTAACCTTTTAATTTTAATCATGAATTTCTTAACGTTAACAACATAAAACGTTTTACAAAAAAAGTTAAAATAAACTTAACTATTTAAGTTAAGAAAAAACCCTAAAACTTTTTTTAAAAAGTTATATTTCATATATAAAGTTCTCGAATTTACTTTAAAAGCTCTATATTACGGTCGATACGTCCGAACCGATCATGTCCCTAATTCGAAAAAATTAAGGCTGACCGAAAAGAATTTAATTACTGAAAAGGTTTTTTATCCGGCTTTAATATATTAAAGATATAATTAGTATATTACCGGCCTAACGCGGTATAAAACATGTTAAAATTAATTAGGCGTCGAATTTTATTAAACGCAAAATTTTTTTTAAACGTATTTAAATCGGAAAGTTTATTATTAACGGGTTTTATACGAAATTTTAAAAATATTTTGCAAATAATTTAAATTTCTTCATGTTATAATTACAAAATCCGGTATCGCAAAAAGGGATATTTATAATTTTGATCAAATTGAATTTTTAATAAAGCTTTTTATAATAACAAATATAATAATTACTAATATAAAAAAGATAAAAGATTTAAATAAACGTAATAAGGAAATAGAAAATAAGTTATAATTATTTAGGTTATTAATTTTTAAAATTAAATTATACTGTTATTTTGTATTAGCGTATAAAGAAAATTCCCATAAATTATAATATCGTAATAATTTATTATTAATAACTGATTAAAAAATTATATTAAATATTAATAATTGAATAATAAATAAAAGAGGTTCGGGTAAATTTACTATTTAAATAAATATATTTAAACGCGTATAAAAAGTTCGAAACTTTTTTTTATACTTAACGGTTACGAAAATTATTTTTCGATAAAATTCGAATAAAATTACGTTAATAATAATTTTATTACGTTTTATATAACCGCGTATATTTCGTATCGGTTTTCACCGTTTAATATATATTTTTTAAACCGCGCTTATTTACGGTATATCGAAAACTTAATACGACGTTACTATAGCTATATTATTAAGGAAGATTGTTTTGCCGGTTTTTACGATATATTTTAAGTTATTATAAGATTCGATAATATTAAATCTAAATTTACAAAAGTTGGTTTTATTTCATTTGATTTTAATTTCGTTTTTTCCGAATTAAATTCTTTTTTATTATATTTACGCCGACCGTTTTTCCGTTAATTTCCGCCGGTTTTATTTTATTTCTCGCAAAAACCTTTAAAAATATCCATAAAATAATAAAATAAATATAATGTTGATAAAAAAGGATTAAAATTATTAAGAAAACTTGTTAATAACAATACTTAAATCGGTTAATTCTATAACAGAAAATTATATATTATTATTATATAAATCTGTTTTTTGAGAAAAAAAACCTCCAAATTAATAAAACGAATTATATTTTAAGTAAACGTTACCAAATTAAAAATAAACGTTTTTAAAAAGGAAAAGAATTTATTATATAAATGAAACAAGCTTTTTTGGCCTAAAAATAAAAAAGTGGTAAAAAAATATAGCTAGTAGTAATTGGAAAAGGTTATTATAAAACGGTTAAAATTAAGGAACGAAAATATAGCGTTTGTAACAAGCCCAAGCATAATACGCGTATTTATAACGAAGTTATAGATACGTTTAGCGAAAAAAAAAATCCGATCAATTTAAATTAATGTAATATGTTATTAAGTTATTTAACTTTGTTGTTACATAGTGCTAAAAAACGGCTTGCTTATTTCTATAGCTCGCTTGTTTATGTAGAACGTCATTTAAAGATAATGTAAATAAATTATTTTATATCGGTATTTTCGTTATAAAGTAGAAAATAAAAACTTTCGTAAATAGATTAATAATTACGAAAATATCATGATAATATATTTTTATAATTAAATCTTTTAATACAAAAAGTTTTATAATAAAGTTAAATATAATAAAAATTCATAACTATTTTGTAATTAGTAATAATTATTACTTTCCGTAAGGTTTATACCGTTATGTTTTTAGTTTAACGTAAATATCATATTATCGTATTATTCTTTTTACGGTTAAATTTTATATTAAAAATATTTTTATTATAAACGTATTCAAGCTTTATAAATTCTCAAGTATTTATAGAATTAATGTTTAAATATATTTTGCCCTGAGTTTTCTTAAAATCTTTTTAATTATTAAATTTTATTTCATTATTATTTTTCGGATAATTTATAGTTATATTATTATACATGTTAATATATATTAATTAAAATTCTTTTTATTATGGTAATTTATCGGTATTATAAAGATTCTTTAAATATTATATCGAAAATTATTTCTTATATTTTAACTTTAATTTCTGTTAAAATTGAATCCTTTATTAAATATATTTATTTTCTCATCTTTTAAGTGTTTTATTATAAACAATAATATTATCGAATTTAAAGAAATATTTTATAAAACGTAACTATTTTTCGTCTACTTTTCGAACCGTAAAAAATATATAATGTTTTTATAATCCGTAAATAGTTTAATTTAGTATATATTACCTTTAAAATAATATTTATGATTTTTAAAAACGTTAATGATAATTAAAAACTTTTTAACTTATATAAAATAATATAATTCTATATTACATATCTTATAAAGATAAAAATTAATAAGGTAAAGGTTTTTCTAATCATTTTAATATTTAATTATTATTTTTATAACGTACTTCAAAATATCGGTTTTTAACTTAATTAATTACTTTAAGTTATATATAAATGATACTAGTTTATTAATTAAGATGTTTTTAATTTATTAAAAAAATTTAATATATATTTAAACTGCTTTTTTTCTTAAAAAGTTTTGTTAATAATATAATTATTTTATTAAAGTTAAGTGTATATTCTTCATAATAATTTACGAAGCTAAAAAATGTTTCTATTTTTTTAACCTTAAGAAGTTAAATTTAATTTTTAATTATTACATACTTTTTTAGATTCATTTTAATATTTTTAAAGGGAATAATATATCTTAAATATTTTGATTTTTAAGTATAAAATCTTTTCTTCAGCGTTAACAAAAAGTCTAACATTTTATAACGTATAGAAAATTTTGGAAATATATTTTATATATTTCTTTTTAGGTTCGAATAAATTAAAATATCGTTAAAATAATATTTAACGAAAATATTAAAATATTTTCGTAATACGTAATTAATTATTAGTTAAAAAGTTGCTGATACGTTTACAAATTTAAAAGTATAATAAAATATTTTAAAAATCCGTATTTAATTCTAAAATTATCCTGAACCTAGTTTTCTTTTTTAGGTTTAGAAATATAAACCGTTTTGTTCCGTATAAACGATTTTTTCAATTTTAGTAATTAATAATAATAAGGTTTTATTTTTAATAATAATATCGATAAATTATTTATATCTAATAACGAATCATAATTTTTAAACTTCTTTCGGTAGAAAAATTTTTGAATATTTTATCAATAATTTAAAACGGTATATATAACTTTTTCTTAATTTATTTTCGAAATAATCGCCTAATATTCTTAATTCTATTTCATTTAAGTTCTAAATAAGGTAAAACATAATCGTTTTATCATTTTTAAAACCTATTTTATAACTTTATTCGTTATAAAATATTCATTTTAGTTTAAATCTTTTCAAAGATTACCGTTTATATTTATATTTCTTCAATGCTTCTTTAATTATTTAGTGTAATAACTTTTTAAACTTTATTAACAAATCGTTATTTATTTACCGAAATCGTTTTTTAAAGTTTATAATAACATGCCGTATTTTTTTAATATACCTTTTACTTCTTACGTATTTTAAAGTTTTTAGGTAATATAATTTTTATCATACTTTAATGTTTATATTCGTTAACTTTATTAATTAAATATCAAGATTTTACGACGTTTATATCTTACGTATTAATAAAAAATAAAACGAAATTTATTTGATTAATCTTTTAATTAATAACTGTATTATATTGCTTTAATTAAAATAGTTCGAAAACTATATCGTGACTGTTTATAAAAATAATATCGAAATTAATAATTCTTTTTTAACGAAAGTTGTAAAGTAATGAATTTTACGTTTAATTTATCTATCGTTGTAACTAAATATTTATCTTTTAGTATTTTCGGTTTTATAAAAAAACAATCTTATTTCGTTTTGGTAATTATAATTTATTAATTATTTTTGGAATAATATAGTTTCTTTATATAGTTCCGTAATTTATTATTACGGTATATTCGCTTTTATTAATTCGTATTTATCCTATAAAAATTTCGTTTTTCCCCGCTTTTATTACGTATTAAACTTTTTTAAGGTATTATTATTTACCTTTATTTCTTTTACCAGCTTAAGGTTTTTTATAAAGAATAATAATTTTTAAATTATTTTGGAATATGATAATTTGTTTTAAATATTATTCGTTTAATTTTTGTAACTATTATAAATATTTATCTTATCGCCGTAATATAACTTTTAAATAAACTATTTTATTTTTAAAAAGTTTTTTTAATAATATATTTAAATTTTAAAATCTCATTTTCGTAAAAAAAAAAAAATTATATTTTTTTAAAAAGGCGCGTTATTTTATTAAGTTTTTAGTAAACGTTAATTGAAATTATAAAGCCGGAATGGCTTTCTAAATTAATATTCTTTTATATTTAATAATTATATTAATTGTAATAACCAAAAAAGAGATTTTATAAAAAACCTTTTTTAGTTAATTTTTAAATGTTATAAATTAATTAATTTCATTTAAAATTCTTACCTTTTGTAAATATCGGTAATATTTTCAATTTCTCGAGTTATCGTTTATTTAATTATTAAAATTAACGTTTTATTATTATATTCGTATAATTTATCGTATCATATATTTTTTATAATTCTAGTATATTTTGTATTCAATTTATTTATAATTAATACTGTAAAACCTTTTATATCGATTAAACTTCTTAAAATATAAGTTTTCGTTTTAATTTTAGTATCTTTTTATTTAAACGTTAAATATCGTTTAATGGTTTTTTTATCGTTATATTTAAATATAGAAAATATATTTTTAAAATCTTTTTTTATATTTTTAAAGTTCTTTTATACTAGTTAATTTACAAAGAAAAATCCTTTTTTAATTATGATTTAAGCTAGGTTTTTACATCATTTTTGTCTTTATCGTATTTTTCATAAACAATTATAATTATTTCGAACGCAAATTATATTAATTATTTTTTTGTCATTAGTTTCCTTTCGATCTTAATTTTAAAAAACTAAAATTTATTTCTATAATTATTTTTAATTTTTATATTACCGTTTAGTATATCCTTATTTTTTCTAATTATAACTAGTAATTAAACGTCTTGTAAATTAAATGGTTTTTACTTTTATAAATTTTAAATAAATTTAGTAAAATTTCTAAAATAAATTACGTTTTTTTAAACTAATTTTCAATCATTTCAATTTCGAAACAAAGCCTCTTTTCTTATCGTTTTTTACATTTTTAATTATCGATTTCTACGGCTTCGGCGATATATTTATTAAAGCTTATCATCCGGTTTTTTTAATTATCTCATTTTTAATGTTTTCTTTTAATTTTTTATAAAATATATTAATTCTAGTATTGTTTTTATCTTTTTCGGACCCGGTTTTTATAATTAAGCTTTTAAATACTATAATACATTTAAATATTAAGGTTTTTTTATAATTAAACAAGTTCTTTAATCACGTTTCGTTTTTCGGTCGGATTAATAAAATTATCTTCGAATTTATTTTCTAAATTAATTTAATATGCGAAAAACTTTTTAATAATCTCTTTTAGATTTTTTAAATTTTATACATTTTCATATAATATATTCGAATCAATATACGGCGCTTTTAATAAAATAAATTATTATAATAAGGCTTTAATCCGGCAAGGCTTTTAATTTTAAAAATTAAAGGTGTATTATAGCCTTATTAAAAAAATCTCTGCCCGGTTTTTTTTATCGCAAAGTGTAAACTTTTTTAATTTTAATTTTAATAATCGTTTTAATTAATATTTTAGTCTTAAAATAATTTTTAAGCTGTTAAATTTTTTTTTAAATCCGGTAACTTTTGTTAAAATTATTAAATAACGTTATTTAACATATTAATTAATATAATAATAATATTAAATATTATTTAAAGTTTAACGATATTATTAAACAAAAATTGATGACATATAACGGTTATAAATTTAAATAATTAATTAATTTAATTATATAATTAATAATAATATTAATAATATGAAAATTTAAATAAAAAACTATATTTAATAATAATAAATAACCGTAAATAATTTAAATAATTAAGTTATATTTTTATTTAATATTATTAAAATTATAAAAATAACAAACGTATATATATTTATTTCAACTTAAAATATTTAAATTAGCTCGATTTATTTATAATGGTCGAGTTTTGTCGAGCCCGTCGAGCCCGTCAAGCCATTTTCTTTATTTAACTAGTTTAAAATGCCAAGCCCTATTTTCTTTATTAAACCCTTTCGAACCGGTTACGTAAATCAAAACCTTTTATTAAAGATGTTCACACATCCTCCGACCGTCGGGTAATATGCCAAGTCCTTTAATTATAACACCGAAGTACTTATTTAACACGTTATCCATTTTATTCTTTTAATAAAATACTATTAAAATATTGGTAAAATATTTAAACGGAATCGGTAATAATAAAAATAATCGAAAATTATTAAGGTAATTCATTATTAAAAATAAGTACTTTAATAAAGTTTTTAATAAAATAACTTAATATTTTAATATAAAAGCGATTTAAAAAAAGACCGGTTAATTACAGAAAAAGAATAATATTTAAACTTAACGTCGAAAAACTAGAAGGGAAAAGGTTTATATAAGCAAAAATACTTATTATATAAAATAATTTTATTTTTTACCTTTAAAAACTTTTTAAACATTCGCTTTTAATAACAGCTAAAAAAATTCGTAGTAAAAAACTAAAATATAAAAACAAAAATATAATGTTAATAATAACCTTAAATGCAATATGCGTACTTATAAAAGAACTATAAATATATTTAGTATAAAGAAAAAACTTCGTTTAACTTTAATTAATCTGAGTATATTATTATAAGCTATTAAAAAACGCTTGGTTCGCTTAAATAGCTTTATAACTTATACAAAATATTACATTAATTGCATTAATATATATATAAATATTTTATTATATATAGTTTTCTTAATTATTATTACTTTTAATTTTTAAAATTTTAAAATCTTAAAAACTTTTTATATCACCTTTATACGTAAATGGTCTTTATTTCTAACTTTTGAAATAAAGTTTAATTTTTCGAATCCCCGGTGGGGCATGAAAGAAGTGGGGTATAAAGGGGGTGTTTGACTTAAGGTTTCAATTAGTGTGAGCGGCTACTACGGCACTTCCCGTCCGCCTAGCCCCTAATTGGAAGGGCATAAGTTACAGGTGGAGCCAAATAGTGGCTTAGGTTCGATTTCTAATAGTCTTAACTGTTTCGCTCGAGGGCATATTGCCTAATCTGTCGCCGCGGCTTGCTTATATAAGTCTTACATAATCGCTTCCTTTTGCCGAAGGCTTTATGGGTTTTAAAAATTATAGGAGCAGGATTGGCAAAAAGCTATTAGCTGCGTGGCCGCTGAGATCTGCGGAACACACCCTCAAGGCCTTCCCATTACGCATTCCTCTTGTCGGAATCCAAGTAGCCAACACCCTCTTCGTTGAAGCCATCGAGAATCCGAGCAGTGCACACCTGGCAATCATGTCTGTGTGGCGCTTCCTCTGTATATAGATAGCGGCGAAACTTACTAACTCTTTTGTTTGCAGGCTTATCCAATCTGCCCTCGAGGCGGTCGGCCCTCTCCTCCAACATATCTGCAACATCACCAGCACGCCCGGAATTTCAGTTGGTGTCTTGCACCATGGCGAAATTATCCATACTGCGAATTACGGGTTTCGAGATGTGGAAAACCAACTTGTGCCGAATGTAGACACAAGCTGGCTTATCTGCTCTATGACGAAGGCCATTACAGCTTCAATGGTCGGAATGATGGTCGACGAAGGGAACTTACGTTTCACAACCCAGCTACGAGAAGTATTCCCCGAGTACCAGCGCAGCGATGCTCAGGCAAATATCACCATTGCAGATCTGTTGAGTCACAGGACAGGTCTTGCACCCTACGATAATCTTTGGTATAGTTCGGACAATCGGATTCTAATGAACCGCTCGCAAGCCATCCCAATTCTCAACTACGTTCCTGTCGCAGGGCCCTTCCGCGCGCAGTTCTTATACAACAACATCGCCTACGACATACTTGGTCAAATTCTCGAGAGAGTGTCTGGATCCACGTACATGGAGCTTCTTCATAAGCGGCTCATCAAACCCTTAAAGCTGAACAGAACCTTCTATGCCGAAGAACCTTTCGACGGTAACACAGCCAAGTCCTATGCTGCTCTTGCAGACGGGTCGTTTTATGAGTTGCCGCCTTGGGGTTACGGCAAAGATCTGTTAATTGGACCGGGAGGTGCTATTCGCAGTTCCATTGGCGACCTCCTCGTACTTTACAAGTCTTTCATCGACGCAGCTAATTCCCAAGTAGCTCAGACAGCAGCTCTTGACACGCAAAATCCTTTCAAACAAATGCCTCAACTCTTTGAGGGAAAGATTAGTGTGCCTAACAAATCCTTGCGCGAATTTAGCTACGCTTCAGGTTGGATCCGAACCGAGCTCCCAGCGATTGTAGACCTGTTTTCAGGCTACGAACCACCTGTGCTCGGCAACGGCTCGGCCTCACGCCTCATGATACACCACCAAGGCTACATTGCTGGAAACGCGGGTCACATAGCACTCTTTCCAGAAACGTCAACCGCCGTCGTCGTTCTCGGAAATTCCGCAGGCTTGACCGACACAATGAGATTGCTTGGCCAAATCTTAATAGAAACCGTCTTTGAGAACAAGCTTAATGCAACAGCTTATCTGGAGACCGCTCAAACAACGGGGAAAGACAACATTCAATACATGGCCGAAGTACACCAGAGCCTCATTGACGGAAAAACTACTCATAAACCCACACGTGCCTTTCGTGCCTACACCGGCCGATATTATAACGCTATTGGCAACTTTTTTATTGAAATCAAGCAAGCTGAAGATAAGCTTCAGGTGGCATATTTGGGAGCAGAACATGATACATTTGATCTGGAACCGTATCAGACCGACAGCTTTTTCTGGTGGCTGGACTATGATGAGACTGCGAAGCGTGCGAGACTACCGGGCCATCCCAAGGAGTACTTCATTCTGAAATTTGGGTGCCTACTTTCGCCGTCGTGGTTGAGTTTCGGGGGGGACGGAGAGATGAAATGCGTAACTTGGAAGCATGAATTTTCACTGCCAGGAGAGGGGGAAGTGTTCCGGAAAATGGACGACCAGTGGGCCAATACTCCAAGTCATTACAAACATGTTGCCGAGGAATTAAAGTAGTAGGCTGTGCAATTACCAACCCACGGGTTACCCCGTACTACCCACGGGTGGTTAACGACAAATACCTTCACCCATTTTTCGAAGAACTTAGAGTCAGGCTCGTTAGCTCGTTACAGGGATTCGGGATTTTCGTTAGTTGATTTCTAGCGGTGTGGGAGTGAAATCTTTAGCGTGGGCGGTGGGTACTGCCAACCCTAATATAGCAATATGCATAACACATGCTTGCCTTGCGAGACCCGATAGCTGTGAGGCCTCAATGGCCATACACAAGGTGTTACGGCCTGATCCCCACTAGCGGACGTTTCTTCCAACATGTAGTATCTTGGAGTACATATACAGCTGTAAGCCCCAGTTAATTTCTACTGATATGATCAATGGCCAGTCTTTTGGCATTTGATGCAGCGGTACGGGGCCAGCCGTTATAACAGTGGGACAGGGAAATAGCCGGGCCCCACAGGGCTCATGTACGTCAAAAAGCAGGGCTATTTTTGTTAGTTTCTCCAAAACTCGCATAACTAGCCGTATGAAGTTAACGTAAAAGCCCCTGGAATTTGTATTAGAAGGTTAGAATGTAGTGCGTTAGTATGCACCCGATTGTTTCGCCTACGCGGCACTTGCGCTAACGTGTCCGTGTTGGACCGACAAACCCACCTCTAGCTAATATTTCTACGCACACAACATGGATCAACATGAACCTTTACTGTCACGGTTAGTAATATACACAACTTCAGACCAATAACTTTCAGTAAAGGCTTGCGTACCGTCGCAGGGAAAATATATCACGAATTCATCACTTCAACGACAAATGGAAGCAGAATTGAACCATCTATTGCAAGCATTTCGGAGCTAGAGTGCCGACAAATTTAATGCCCCACACTGTGGCGGGACACTATTTGATCTTGAACTTTTGTTGCATCTTAGCGCCCAACGGAATGCGTAGTCTAAGGCTCTAGCTGTCAGAACTAGAAATGCCGAACAATGTGAGGCCCCACACTATGGCGGAACATTATCAGATCTCATAAAGCTATTCCTTTTTTTACCTCAGCTAGCTTAAGCATGCGCACGCTTACTTCAGCAAGCTCAGGGCTCGTTGGCCAGTATCAGAGTTGCTCCAAATACTACTTTTTTACGCTAAATATTAACCAATCAAATTCCCATATTCCTTAACGAGCCAGCAAGGCCTGAGTAGTAGTTATGTGAAAAGCAGTTGTCCTTTAGGGTATGTTCGGTAGAGCTGGGAGAGGGAGGGAAAATGACATTGTGGCCCCACCTATTTTACGTAAGGAATTATGCTTTTCGCCCCATATACCCCCTAACGCTCGAACTTGCAACCCCTTTTCGGTTATTAACCTTTAACGTTCTCGATATTTAATTATTACTGTTACTATTACTATTATTATTATTGTTATTATTATCTCCTAGATCTTAAAATAATTTCGTTAGTAAATAATTTTAACGCTTTGCTAAAAAGTAACAGCCAGATTTAAGGATTATAGTTATAAAAAGATATTAATAACTTCTCTACCATAATAAGCACGAGGTTTTCTGTGGCACGAATTTAACGATCCGTCGCTAAATATGCAGGTGCTTTTTTCGTAGCTATAAATACGACGTGTTTTTTAAGTATAAAAGTTATATAGAAAGTTAATTACGATCTAACGGTAATAAATATTATTAACTTATTTCTAAACCTTTTACGTAACTTTAAAAAACGTTAAGATTTAAAGTAGCTATAAAAAATTATTAATACCTTTATAATTTTTTTCGTAAACGTTTATTTTAAAAATATTTTAACGAACAAAATATTAAATTATAGGTAAAGTCGGGAACCTTTATGGATATGGATTTGCGAAAAGCTAAATAAATATAATTTATTCGTTTTTAACGCAAATTTTAAGAACGTTACGTTAAATAGGAAATATAATTAGGAAAAGAAAAAATTTAACGTATTTGTAAAGTTGCGTTATATGTATATAACAAAGAATACGCTTTATTTCGATAAATTTACGGGAACCTTTTACGTCAACGATAATTTTTGGAAACGGTGGTATTTATAAAACCTTGATACGAAATGGATCGAATTAATAAGCCTTCCGTTATGAGAAAAGTATAAAGGCGTATTTGGACCTTGTACGGCGATGGGAAAGGTGGCTTAAATTTAAAGATAACGGCAATCTAAGCTCGCGGTAACCTTTTAGAAATAATTTTACGTTAAAAACGAAAAGATCGTTTGAGGAGACGATATTAAGCGAAGCCTAAAGGAAAATAACGGCCTTAAAGCGTTAGCAACCTTTGTAGTATTTCGGGTCCCGATTTAACTTACTTTTAATCGGGTTATTTAAAAGTTTTCGTAAGTATCCTAAAATCGTTACGGTACTTTTTCGAATTCTTTTCGGAAACGAAAAAAAAAGAAAATAAAAGTTTTTTAAGAATAATTAATTCGTTTAATATTGCCATATAAACGTTAACGAAGTTTATCGAAGATTTGAAAATACCTATAAAATTTAAGGAAACGATAAAGGTAATTAATTAATTAAATTTAAAGAATTTTTAACCGGTTAATAAAATGAAGTTAAAAAAATATTTTAAAAAGAATTTTTTTAACTGCTAAGTATTGTTTTAAATAAAAGATAATACGGAAAATGTAAAAAATTATTATAACGCGTTAATAATTAAGTTAATTTAATTAATTAAGTTATGGATATATACAGCTAGGATTAAAAAGAAATTCGAATATATTATAATATTATTACTTTAAAAAAATTCTTAAATTTATAAATAATTTTAACTTTTTTAATCTATTATTTCGATAATCGCCTATATATATATGTTTTCATATTATTAACGTTTTAAACGATTGTTTTATTGCAGTTATTTCTTTAACTATTTTCTTTATACAAACTTTTTAACGTACGCATAATAATTAACTTATATCGTTTTTACGATCCGATTTTTAAAAATATTTATATTTAAACCTAATTTATCGTTCGAAAGTTCTGCAAATAATATACCTTTTTTGTTTCGTTACAAAGGCGGTACGTTAAAATGCGCTACAAATTCAAAGATTTAAGCAACTTTATAACTATCTATCTTATTATCGCTTTTTTTATCGTTAAATATAACTTTAAGCTAACCCGTAAAATTATAAATCGTTACTAACGCGTATAGGAAAAGCATTTAATCGTTTATAACGTATTCAGCCGTATTTATCTTTACAATTTTCCACCTTTTCTTAATAACGCCGAATATTCGTTCCGCCGTTATTTTAAAAAAGTTATACCTTAAATTATATAACTTTTAATAATTTTACGAGCGTCTATTAATGGCAACCTATTTCTTTAAATAATATCTTATTTCTTAATACGGCGTAATAAATCCTTTTTCAAAAATATATCCCGAATCTATTAATAGATATTTCCTGCGAGGTATATTAAAGCTATCCATCGTAGCGAACTTTAATACCGTTTTATCGTTTATCAATCCTTTACAGCCGGCATACATATACGCAAAGGTTATATTCCAGTTCATTACTATCAGCACGTTCTATACGAAAAAGTCTTTCCGGCAACGTTATACCTTCGCCTGGCTTGCAGGTATATGGGCGTAAATCAACGTACCGTCGATAGCCCCGATACAGTCCTTAAAGTACGGCCACCGGCGATAATCCTCTCGAACCTCGTTAGCTACCTTATAAAGGTTTGCCGGACGGACGAAATCAGCATATAATACTTAATAAACGTTAAGTACCTGGTAAACAATACTGCTGATCGTACTAGTAAAGTAACCCCAAACGAACCTGGCGTTACGTTAAGGTTCGTTAAAGGCGTACATCCAAATAAAGATTATCAACTTTTGACGAATAAATATATCCCTTCCGTCAGGAAGGTATTGAATTGGGACAGGGCTCATCAAAGTTATTGTACGCAGAACATCTTGATCGGTGCTTGAGAGGAAGAAATGTCGGACGTTGCTACTATGCTATCGAATGCCTTGATCTGAAAGACTAGATACAGAGGTTGTCAGGTCAGCAATATATAGACGTCGCCGACCTACTGGCCATAGCCGAGTTGATTGCCGAGATGCCCAGCAGCGAAGCAGATGGAAACAGCTAGAAGCTGTAGCTGACGTGTCCTGCAGTAGTATGCAGCCACAGCTGCGGCAGCAGCTGCACCCATTCCTACTCCCCACTCCACTGCAGTATGTATTATCCCGTATTCATTATTCGAAAGCTAAGAAAGTAACCTTTCCCATTCGAAAAGTATTAAAAAATTCGAAATCGTTAACGTTAAATATATAGTAATTAGCAATATCTTTTCCGAAAAGCTTTATTAACTGATAGTTTTTTAATAATCCGTCAAACTTAATATTACGATAACCTTATAGGCGTTTTTTTTCGTTAGCAACAAGGTCGAAAACTTACATAACTGCCCTAACCATTACTTGTCAGCTAGCTGGGGGGTGCGTAACGCACCCTATAAACGGAAAGGTCACCTATTGATCGGCACATACATATTCCGTGGCTAGATTACCAAGAAGCTGAACGTGTCCTACAGCATACGTAGTTAACCTAATAGAATAATATAACTGATGTTCCCTATATTTGATAATTAAAAGTCTTATTTACTCAATTAGCTATTATTAAGACGATATAGGTTATATATTAATAATAATTATTTATATACTTTATTAATTATAATAGCGACCGTATTATCGTTATCCTTTATTATTTATAAAAAAGTTAAGGATTGAGATTATTTTAAGAGGGAATTCCAGTTTAAAGTATACGTTTTTAAAATCTGGAATTATATCGATTTTAATTAGTTACGTCCGTAGCCTATTAAACTTATAAAACCCGATATAATTTTTTACCCAAAAAAACGAATCCGTTTTCCGACGTAAATTAATACCTTATCTTTTATAAAAATTATCGAAAAAATCGATTTTACGAATTAACTAACGAATATCGTTAAAATAATAACCGAAAGCAAATAAACTTATAATTAGGAATATACGGTATATATTTATAAAAATCGATAATACGATATTTTTTATAGAAATATTAATAATTTAATGGAATAGGTTTTAAAATTTATATTTGTAACGATTAAATAAACGAATTTTCTTTTAAGAAAGAACTTACGAAAATAATACGCCATGTTAATTAAATCTGGCAAAATATATAACGATAAGCTTATAATTAATATCTAACGGAAATACCTCAAAATATTAAAATAAACTTCGAAATTTATTAAAAAATTAAACGAATAAATTGGAAAATAGCAAAAAATTATAATTATAAGGTAACGATATGAAGTTCTAAAAACGAATACGATAATCAGATAAATTAATATTTATATATAACCGTAATTCTCTTTATGGAATTCTGGAAAACCTTTTTTTAAAGAATAAAAAAACCGAAATTAAAAGCAGTACGATTAATTATTAAAAAACGGTTATTAACCTTTTAGATTATTAGGCCTAAAATTATCAATTATTTATATTACGAAATATTAAAAAATCGTTTCCAACGTTTTAAGGAATTTCCGCGGATTTATTTAAATAAAATAATCTTAATTAGGATGATTTTAAATTTAATAACGCTTAGCCGCGTAATAAAGCTTTTAAATAAAGGTTAAAATAAGGTAACCGTAAAAACTTATATTCGGATTAAAGTATTAACAAACGAAAACGTTAAAAATTAAACGTATAAAATACCTGTTATAAAATATATTTACATACTTTACATAAATTAACTTAATATTATTATACGTTCTTTAATAAAGTTTTAATAAGATTTAAGTTTAATAAAATAATAAAAATTATGGTTAAAAAGTAAATTACTTTTGATTAATCTTTAAAAAAAAAGATTAATCGTTTATTAAAAATTATAAATAAATTAATTTTTAAAAAAAAAACAAAACGAATTTTAACATATTTCTTAATTTCCGATTAACGTAACGTAATAAGCGTTTTATTTTATCCTTTAAACTTTTTTTATCTTAAATTTAAAATTAACGATATATATTTTTAATCTTATTAATAAGTTTTTAAATTTTAAATTAACCGTATAAAGCGACGGAATATATATAAATAATAATTTTATTGCGATTAAGAGATACGGAAAGGTTAATATATTATTTCGAAGTTTTTAGCAAAATAAAAGCGTTATAATTAAACGACGTAACGTATTATGAAAAGTTTGCATATAACTTAGTATTATTTTAATAATTTCCAAAAAAGGAGTATTAGTAAAATAATCGAAAAATTAACAATTTTATTTAAAATAAATATAATTAAATAATTATTACGTTAATAAATAAGTTTAATTAATTCGTTATCGAAAATATTAACGTAATAATTACCTATATAACTTTTATTACTTATAAACGAAACGTTAATTTATAAACGAAAAGATTTTTACGTATAAGTAACAGTATTATATAATATTTAAAATTAGGCCATTTAAGCTCCGAAATAATCGCTTAATTATAATTATATATAAAAGAAGTCCGCTTAAAAGGTTTTATAACAGTCGAATATTAAACATGTAACAAAACGAAGGTTAAAAAATAAATACTTCGTAAATTATGGAAGGAAGCATCCCGATTAAGACAAAAAATTGCCATTAATTTTACGGATTTCGAAAAAGACCCGGAAAGATATAGATATATTATGTTCGTTACCGATAAATATTTAGGATTTATTTGGGATATTTACCTGAAAAACAGGAAATAAAATATATTAATTATAACGTTTCGATACCTTTTAAAAGTCTTAAAAAACTAAGATAAGGTTTTTTTATAAATAATCGAAGGCGATAACGAAATCTTAAAGAATTACCAATTCCGAGATATATTTTAATTATTTTCTTTTAGTATTAGATTTAAACCTTTAATACCGTATATATAGGCCCAGAACGGGGGTGTCGAACGTTTAAAAAATGTAATTAAGGAAAAAGCGATTACGATACGAAATAACGTTAAGTTATTTACGTTTTTAATCGTATACATTTTTAAAGCAATAATATATTTATATAACCGTATTTCTAAATCCGGTTTTTTTTGGCAAACCTTATATAAGGTTTATTATATTTATTTAACGTATAAAAATAACGTTATAATACTTAATAAGAAGTTTTAAAAGGCCTATTTGTAAGCTTATAGTTATATAGCTTACGTTATAACGATTAGCGCCATAAAAAAAGATTTTAAAAGTTAAATCTTAAAATATAAATGAATTTTTTTATCGGTTACCGATTAATTAATATTTACAAAATTTGGAACCCGTTAACGTATAAGGTAGTTATTATACGAAACATTTAATTTAACGAAAAGGTTACCTTTTTAGGTAATATTAAAAACCTTAAAAATAACTTTTTTTATATTACGAAAAATAAGCTGCAAAAACTCTTTCGATAGGTAAAAATACCTAATTAGGTTAATAGCTACTTAATTTATATATAAAAAGAAGATAAAGATTTAAACGGAATAATTTAATTATTAGCTTGATAAAAAAAAAGGTTTTAAAGCGGTATAAATATCGAAAAAAACGTACGAAATAAAAAAGAATAAGCCTACGTATATAAAATTAATTACCTTTATACGACCGTTATATTCAAACCATTTCCGTTCCTTAAATTATTACCGTTACTAACATTTACCTTTATAATTATTATAATTATTACGCCGACAAAAAAAATGAAGGTAATTTTAAACTTTTATTGTATTATTTAATTTAAGGTAACGGTAAAAAATAAAGGCATTTTACGGATCGAAATTACCTTTTTATACGTTCCGTATTATAATAATATTGCTAAAGTTAACTATAAAATATAAAAGGCCGTATTTAATATAAAACGAAGAATTTATTTTGTAAATTCGCGTAATAACCGGTTAATAAATTACGGAAACTTAAAGAAAATAAAAACTCGAAATATGCGTTATTATAATTGGAAAAGCTTTATAATAATACGTACGGTATTTAGATTATAGGGCCGGGTATATAGGCGACATTTACCGTCATTACCGTAAAGCTATAAAAAGTTAAATATATACTCTTTAAGAAAAATATTTAGGGAAACCGAAAAGGTTTATTTATAGAATTATAAAAAGAATATAATTTTAAAAAGTTATTAATCAGTTTTTTGTTAAAAGGAAATAAGTTTTAAGGTATATATAAATATATATTTATAAGTTTAATAAATATAATTAATTATAAAAATACAAAGCCCGTTTTATTATATAAGATAGTTAATAACGTAAAGACGTTTACGGTAATATATATGTATTTATACTTACTAAAAGGTCGTTTTAAGCCTTAATTATTATTGCGGTAAGGTTTAACCTAAAGCTTAAGTAATATAATGTTATAAACGCCTTCGTTAACGTAAATCTGCCTTATAAAATATATATAAAGATACCTTTAGGTTATTTATACCGTAATAAAATATTTTTATTTAAAAAGGTATTATATAAACTAAAGGAATTATTTTTATTATAGCAAAAAAACTTTTTTAATACCTTAAAGGATTTAACCTAAATTTTAGTAACGTATATTATAAATAGCAGATCGAGTTATATTATACCTAATCGGTACCAAAACGTTAACGTTATAATTCGGCGGCAAGGATTTACTAAATATTTAAAATAACGCCTTTTTCGCAAATAACATAATTAATCGAAAAAGCTTTTAAGTATACGTTATAAAATTATTCGGAAAAATGATAAAATAACGTGTAAATAAGCAAAACATAATAACTATTTTTATAACCGAAACGAAGTTATTATCCTTTACGTAGGCTGCCAAAAAAGCCTCATTTAATTCTCGATTAATCGAAAAATTAAAACTTGGCTTAAATATAAGACCGTTAAATATATAATACGATAATTAATAAATAATACGGCTAATTAACGTTAACGTAACCCTATTAAAAATAAAGTTACGGTATATAAATATATATAATTATTAACTGCAAAAGGTAACAAAAAGGGACTTAATTAAGATAAATTATACGCCTACGGGCGATATATTGGCTAATAAATTAATTAAAGCCTTATTACGGAAAGCCTATAAGCATTTTAAAAAGCAGTTAGGATTAATAAATATTATAAAAGCCCTGGACCGACGGAAAAAAGCTTTAAAAAAGATTTTAAACGAAAAATTAATTAATTAAAAAAAGTTAATTACCGCAACAAAGGTGGAATAGATAGCTATGGTTTTAGAAAGTAATAAAATATGATAATTAACGCTATAAATACTTTAAGGCGTTAAGGGGATGTGTGAGCTAGCTGGGGGGTACGTAACGCACCCCATAAACGGAAAGGTCACCTACTGATCGGCACATACATGTTCCGTGGCTAGACTACCAAGAAGCTGAACGTGTCCTACAGCATATGCAGTTAACCTAATAGAACAACATAACTGATGTCCCCTATATCTGACATGACTAGCCAAAACTGACAGATAATAACCATAATATTAACGTTCCGAAACGGCATAATAGTTATAGGGTATCGATGTTCGACAATAGTTTTATGATATTCGATAAAAATTCTATAAAATTAATGACTTATGAGGTCATAAAGATTAAATCAGTATGAATGGTTATTATTTTAGCGGCTACGTCGGCAATCACCCCGACGCCGCTGCTGTTTCAGCGGCTGCGACCGGCTAGCCCTTTTAGGCCTGGTTATTAAAGGTATATTAAATAAATCTTCGTAACCGTTGTTTATAAAGTTTCATAAAGTTTTACGATAATCGTTTCCTGATAAGAGAAGGCGTTGGAGCTTTTAGAGTTTAATATGGGCCGAAGTGGGAAAAAGCTACATAGCTTCGCAGCCGCTGAGATCTACCGAACAGACCCTTACCTTAGCTAGCTCAGGCCTCGCTGGTTGCTTCAGCTAGCTCAGTCCTCTGCTGGCTCGTTCTCCAATTCTTTTCAATATATGGTAGTACCACGCTAAAAATTAGCCAATCAAATCACATATCCCCATAACGAACCAGCGAGGCCTGATTGTTAGGTGCAAAAAAGGGACTCAATTGGCAGATTTCCTTCCAATACCTTCCATGTATTTAAATACCAAAATATTTATTACGCCACGAGTTGATTTCCGATAGGTCTGATATTCTATGTACCCGTCGAATAAGAACTAATATACATATAGCAATTTTTTCAATTTTTTAACGGCAATTACAGCCAATATAGTCAAGTGTAGGTCTAGGAAATAGGCGACCACAACGCCCTCATAGCTGCGACAGCACAACCATCGGTCGCGTTATTATGTATTGCCTCACTAAAATCAGGCCCCATATTTGAGGTTGGAGCTGCGCCTAGGGCGCAGCTGGGACTAGAGCTTTTGCTTTAGAAGTACCCGTACGGATTGAATGTATCGTTAAACCTTATTAAGAAAATACCTTATAAAATAATAAAACCTTAAAAATAAGGCCTGATAGCTTGATATAAAATTTTATCTTTTATTCGACAAGCGTATATAAATTATTCAAATTAACCTTAATAAATTTAAAATATAAGTTTAATTTAATATTACTTATTTAGTTATTACAAAAAGTAAATATAAAATTAAATTTTTATCGGCATTTTATAATATAACGTCCCATACGACCTTACCGGATGTATCACCTTACCGGATAACTTTTAATATATTTTAATTATTTAATTTTAATTATTCGTTTTTTAATATTAAGAATATAAAACGGCTTATAAAAAGCGTACGAATAAACCTTGCTATTTAAGCTAAAAAACGAAATCTAAAACTTAATTATACAACATTTAATTCTAAATATAAAAAAATATATTAGATAAGCAAGCTGCGCAGTTTTTAGCATTTTAGAATAATAAATTTAAATATTTTAAGAATAATATATCGCATTAATTTAAATTAACGTGATTTTTTTTTGGTTAAACATTTTTATAATTTCTTTATAAGTACGCGTATTATGTCCGGGTTTTTTATAAACGTTATATATTCGTTCTTTGGTTTTAATTTTTTTGCGACGAGCTTTTTTAGTTATTATTGATAGCATTTTTTGTTACCTTTTTTTAAGGCAAAAAAGCTTATTCTTTTTATATAATAAATGTTTTTTTTACAGATATTTATTTTTAATGTTATAAGGTTATTTGAAATGTAATTAGTTTTAAATAATTAAACCTTTTTTTAAAAAGAAATAGTTTTATATGGTAATAATATATAACTTTTTATTAAAAAATTAATAGATCTAAATATTTATATTAATAAGTTATTTTAATAATTTTTAATTTTTTTAAAAAATATCGTTTGTATTTTGTTATTTTACGAATATTTTTAAAGGTTTTTATAAAAAGTGAAATAAAACAGCCGGAGATCAAAAAGAAAACGATAAATATAAGTATAATTAAGAAAGTTATTAATTCGAAACGAACGTTATTAGGATTAAATAAAATAAATTTTATTTCTATAAATTCAGATTTACTATTATGAGACGTTATAATAATTTAAAACGCGTTATAAAAGACGGTAAAAAAATCTTTTTTAATAATATAAATATAATAACGTAATATACAATTTCTGATATCTTATAAATAAACGCATTTTAAAATAAAGAACACAGAATAAATTAAGAAATTAAAAAAGATACAAAAAATATTCAAATATATAAAACGTAATAATATCGAAATTTTTATAGTATTTTTTAAATTTTTGGTATAAGTTTAAATATATTTATTAAAATATTAAATTAATTTAAAACTTGATTTATTAATTATTTAATTATTAATATTTAATACGCTTTTTTAATCATTAATTATTAATATTAAATTAATACGGTTTTAAAATTTGAAATAGTTTTTTAATATTATAATTATAGATACCGGTATAATTTATTTTGTTTTTTCTATAATATTTACTTAAATTTTTAACGTGTCTTAATATTGATAATTATTATATTCGTTATTATAAAATATTTTAATAAAAATTTAATTTTGTTTTAATAGTAAATTTCCTTTTTTTATAATAACGTATTATACTATTAAAAGGTTCTAACTAGTAAGCGTACCGTTTCTTAGCACTTCGCAACAATAAATCCAAATAATTTAACCACAATATACTAAATCAATTGAAATTAATCGGATTCTTTTTCGCTAAACGTATTTATAATTTTTTAACAAGTACGTATATTATATTCGGGCTTACCGCAAACGTTACACTTCCGTTTCTTAATTTTAACCTTTTTACGACGATTACCTCCAGCCGCTATTAACTGCTTTTTTTATTACCCTTTTTTTTCGGCTAAAAAGGTTTGTTCCTTTTATATAATAAATATTTTTCCTGTTTAAAAACGTTTGTTTAAAGCGTAATTTGTTTCGCAAAATCAAGTATTTTTTTTTTCCGAAAAAAGCGATTTCGTACAAAAATAATAAGTTATTTTGTATCAAAAAATTAGCCGATTCGACGATTTTTATTAATGAGCTACCCTAATAATTTTTAAATTTCTTTATAAATAACGTCCTTATTTTAGTACTTTATGGATATTTTTAAAGGTTTTTACGGGCAAAAAACGAATAAACCGGCGGAAGTTAATAAAAAGATAATTAACGTAAGTATAATTAAAGAAATTTCGAGTTTAAAAAAAACGTTATTAAAATCGAATAAAATAAGGCCAGCTTTTGCGAATCTAGATTTAATATTAGCGGACGTTATAGCAATTTTAAACGTATCGTAAAAGCCGGCAAAAAAATCTTTTTTAATATTGTAAATAGAATAATATTATATTAAGTTTTCGATATATAATAAATAAACGCATGTTAAAATAAAAATAAAAAATACGTTAAAAAATTAAAGGTAATACGAAAAATATACAAATATATAAAGCGTAATAATGTCCTAATTAATATAATATTTTTCGAATTTTATTAAATAATAACTTTCGGAACTGTTGAAAATAAAAAAACGTTTCGAACCTTTCGTATGCATCCGAATATGTTTATTAAAATATTAATTTTGTTTTAAATTTAACTTATTTATTATCCAGTTATTATTATTTAATAGTATTTTTTAATCGGTTATTAGTTATAAATTCTTGCGCTATTAAAACTTTAAGCAATTATTTCCGTTATAATAATAAATAACGGTATAACTTAATTTCGGAAATTAATAATTTAAATAATTATAACTTATTTTTTATTTCTTTAGTACGTTTATTTAAATTTTTTACGTTTTTCGATATTAATAATTATTATACCCGTTATTATAAAAAGCTTTATTAAAAATTTAATTGTGTTAAAGTTATAAATATCTTTTTTTACGATACCGTATTTTGTAGTAATAACCCGAATAAGCTCGAATTATTTATAAAATGTTTTTAAATTTTCGGGTAGAATCCGTTAATAATTAATTTTTTTTAATTTAAACGCGTTGAAAATTCTTTTTACCGTTTAACAAATTTCGATATTTAATTAACTTTAACGCGTTCTATAACGCGTTAAGTAAGTAATAAATTCGCTATATTTTTAATATATTAAAGCCGGATAAAAAATGTTCGCGTATTTAGCTCAAAAATTCGATGGATAATTAATTTTCTTTCGGTTGTCGTTAATTTCTCTAAAAAAAAGATAATATTAGTTTGGGCGTATTTACTGTAATATTAGGCCTTTAAGATTATTAAAATAATTTTATATATAAAACTAAATTTTGCAAAACTAAGTTTCGGGTTTCGGTTTTAATTTAAATAGCTAGGTTTAATTTTTTTCTTGTTTAGTAAGTCGTTTTATATTGTTGGTATTGAAAAATAGGTAATTAAAAGTAAGTAATTAAAATGTTTGCAAAATTAGTCCGTTTACTGGTTTGGACCGTTTAATAATGTAACACGCTACCGTATTTCGTAATTATAATCTAAATAAAATCGAATTATTTATAAAATATTTTTAAACTTTTAAATAGAATTTATTATTAATTAATTTTCCGATCTAAACGGATTTAAAATTTTTATTACCGTTTAATAAAATTCAATATTAATTTAAATTTAACTTATTTCTAACGTTTTGAAGCCAGATAAAAAACGTTCGTATATAAAAATCAAGAATACGGTTAATAATAAACGTCTTATATAAGCGAGCAAGCTATATAAACGAGCGAGCTACATCTTTTAATTTTTTAAGTTTTTATTTTTAATTATAAATCTTTTCATGTTAATAACTTAGCACGTTTTATAAAAGAAGCTAGGATAAATTTTATTATTTCGGTTAAAAAAAGGTCCGAAATTCGTTTTTAAAAACTTGTATTTTATATATAAAATCACCGAATTTATTTTAAAAGCTTAATATTACAGTTGATACGCCCAAATCGATAATGCTTTTTATTTACAAATCTTATCGACGACCGAAAAAACATTAATTATCAAAAAGAGTTTTAATTTAAATACGTAAACATTTCTTATCCGGCTTTAATATATTTCGAGTTTAAAACGTTATAAACCGCGTTAAAATTAATTAGGCGTCGAATTTTGTTAAACGGCAAAAATTTCTAACCATGTTTAAATCGGAACATCGATTATTAACAAATTTTAGACGAAAATTGAAAAATATTTTGCAAATAGTGCGAGTTTATTCGAATTATAATTACAAAATATGGTAACGTACCATATATATAAGCGAAAGACATATATAAACGAACCGCTTTTTGGCATTTCCTAGCAATACACCCAAATACCTTAATTATAATATCTTAAATCAATTTAAATCAATCGAATATATCTTTGCTAAATTTATTTACAGCTTTTCGACAAATATACGTATTATATCAAGGCTTGTTACGGACGCCATATAACCATTTCTTCTTGCTAACCTGACCGTAACTTACCAATTTTAACAGCTGTTAACAGCAATCCTTTATCACAACCTTTTTGCAAACTAAAAGAACAAAATGAAATCTAACACGCCCTACCACATACCCCGCGAAAAGCCCCGGAACGCCCCCTAACGCGCCCCCTAACGCCCCTCCAACGCGCCCTCTAACACGTCCTACAACGCGTTTCCTAACGTATTTTACAATATATATCTTCAACGATCGAATCGTAGAGGAAATACTGGCGTATATAAATTAAGGATGCGGTTAACAATCGTTTTTCTTTCGGTTAGCTTTAGTTTTCACAAAATAAAGATAATATTAACGAAAACGGATTAAAAGTTAAACGGTTACGAACGAGTGAACAAAAAGGAATAATTATATAACGTCCGTAATAAGCCTTAATATAATACGTACATTTATCGAAAAGTTATAAATACAGTTAGCAAAAATATATCCGATTAATTTGAATTAATTTAAGATATTATGGTTATGTTATTTGGATGAATTGTTAAGAAGTGCCAAAAATCGGTTCGGTTATATATATATATCTCGCTTATATGTCTAGTACGTTATTATAAAAAAAGATATTTATAATTTTTATTAAAAATCTTTATAATAACGGGTATAAAAATTTTTAATACCAAAAAATATAAAAGATCTAAATAAACGTAAAAAAAAATTGTAATAATTATTTAATCTTTTTATTTTTAAAATTAAATTATATTATTATTTATTCTTACAAAAAACTATTCAAGGTTCTAATATTATAATAATCTATTATTAATAAGCGGTCAAAAAACTATTTTAAATAATAATTATTAAAAATAAGAAGAAAAAAGGTCGAATAAATTTAATATTTTAACACATATATTCGGATATGGTCGAAAAATTCGAAACGTTTTTTTATCTTCGACGGTTATGAAAGTTATTATTCGATAAAATTCGTAAAATATTACGTTGTCAATAATATTATTACATTTTATATATTTACGTATTATTCGTATCGGTTTTAACTTTTTAATAGATTTCATTTTTTGGTTCAAAACGCGTTTATTTACGGTGTATCTAAAATTTAATGCGATATTATTATATTTATATTATTAAGAGAGAATTTTTATTAGTTTTTACGCCGCGCTTTAAATTATTCTAACGTTCGATTATATTAAACCTGGAATTATAAAAGTTGGCTTTATTTTATTTAATTTTAATAACATTTTTTCTAAATAAAAGATTTTTCTAGTTATATTTGCGTGGACCTTTTCCTTATCAGGTTTCGCCGGTTTTCTTTTATTTTTTATAAAAGCTTTTAAAAATATCCGTAAATTAATAAAATAAGAACGATATTTATAAAAAGGAATTAAAAATTATCAAGTTAACTTATTAATAACAATAGTTAAATTACTTAGTTTTATAATAAAAGATTAGATATTATTCTTATATAAAGCTATTTCTTTCCGGAAAAAAAAACGTTTAATGACGCGAAACGAATTTTATTTTAAATAAACGTTGTAAAAATGAAAATAAACGTTTTTAAAAAGGAAAAAAATATTTATTATATAAAAAGATTTTTTTTTTTTGCCTAAAAAAAAGGATGGTAAAAGAATGCAGTTAATAGCAGCTAAAAGAGGTTATCGTAAAAGGGTTATGATTAAGGAACGGAAATATGGCGGTTGCAGTAAATCCGAGCATAATACGCGTATTTATAATAAAGTTGTAAATACGTTAAGCGAAAAATATCCGCTTGATTTAAATTTAATGTAATATATTATTATTAAGTTATTTAAATTTATAATTATAAGGTGCTAAAAAACGGTTCGTTCGTTTATATAGCTCGATTGCTTGTATAGGACGTTAATTCTTTTTTCGGTCGGTATTAATTTATATAAAATAAGTACGGTATCGAGTTAAATAGATTTATTATTATACCGGGATTTTAAAGTAAAAGATATAACCGTATATATAAAATTAAGTTTATTATACATAAATTTACATTTGATTTTTTTAGTTTTAATAATTAAATTTATTTTAACTTCTTTTATAATTTACTTTATAAAGGTGCTATTAAAAATAATTAATTAAGATTAGATAGTAAAATATTAAAAAACCGCGTAGTTTGTTTATTTTCGCAGTTTTCTTATTTAATGCCTTATTCTAATTTACTTTATATAAATAATATTATAATAAACCTTTTTAAGCGAATAGTATCTTAGATTTACGAAAATTAAAATTAACTGGAGAAATAATTATTATTAACCAAATGTTTCATTTAAATATATAAATATTTTTTAGCCGGTTTTAATATATTGTTATTTTAATCTATTATGAATTATATCGAAATCAATTAAATCTTGGCCTTTATTAAACGCTAAAAAATCCTTTAAATATAGTTAACTTAAAGTTTTTTTTATTAATAAATTTTATGCGAGAGTTTAAATATATTTCGGAAATAATTTAAACTTATTCGGGTTACAATTTTGAAAAACGATATTTCAAACAATATTTATAATTTTGCCGACATTTAATTTTTCATAGGATTTTTTATTATAACAGCTATAATAATTATTAATACCGAAAACCGTAATATATATATCTAAACCTGATAAAAAAACAAAAAAAATTATAATTACTTATATTATATTATTATTTTTTATTTTGATTAAAAAAAGATTTAATTTTTAATATTACGGTAATTTATTATTAATAACTCTTTAATAATTATATTAAATAATAATAATTAAATAATAAATAAATTATAATACGAATAAGTTTAATACGAAAATAAATATATTTAAATATTAACAAAATATTCTAAAAGCTCTTTTATTTTCGACGGTTACGAAAACTATGATTTAATAAAATTCAAAGAATATTACGTTAATAATATTATTATCATATTTTAAAACGTATTCATTCGTAATATATTGAAAATCTAATACGACGTTATTTTACTTATATTATTAAAGAAAAACTTTCGCCGGCTTTTACGATATATTCCAAGTTATTATAACGTTCGATAATATTAAGTCTAGATTTATATAATCTAATTTTATTTTATTCGATTTTAATAACTTTTTTTCCGTATTAAAAGTTTTTTTAATTATATTTACGACGACCGTTTTCTTGTTAACTTCTGCTAGTTTTATTTTATTTTCCGTAAAAACTTTTAAAAATATCAGTAAAATAAAAAATAGAAACGATATTAAGGAAAAAAAATTAAGAATTATTACAATCATTTGTTAATAAAAATAGTTAAGGCAGTTAATTTTATAACAAAAAGTAAAATATTATTATTATATTAAACTGCTTTTTTACGAGAAAAAAGCTTTAATTCCGCGAAACGGACTATATTTTAAATAAACGTTTATTTTTTTAAAAAAGGAAATATTTATTATATAAAAGCCTAAGTTTTTCTGGCCAAAAAAAAGATAATAAAAAGTCTAACCAATAATAATTAAAAAGAATCGCTATAACAGGATTAAAACTAAAATACGATAATATAACGTTTTTAGCAAGCCCGGACATAATACGCATCCTTATCAAAAAGTTATACATATATTTAACGCAATGAAAATCCGATTAAAATAAATTAATACGACATATTATTACTAAATTATTAAGATTTGTTGTTACGGAATAACAAAAACAATCCCAGAAGGTAGTAGATCCGGTAAGATAGTATAGAACGTTAAGTTTTAAAATATATTTTCTTTTCAATTAAGTAGGCACAAGTAATATATTAAAAGTTTTACAAAAAATATTATAATATTTTAAAGGTTTAATTTTTTAAAGTAAAACGTTTATTATTGCACAACCGATTTGTTTCTAGTAAGTCTGATAGTTTATGTAGGCATCTAATAAAAGCTAATATATATATAGGGATTGTCTTAATTTTTTAAACGGCAATTACAGTTAATATAGTCAAGTTTAGGTTTAAGAAATAGACGACTGTAACGTCCTTATAGCTGCGACAGCATAACCATCGGTCGCGTTATTATATTCGGACTTCCTTTGTATATTTTATATAGACAAAGTCCGTATATTAATATTTTCGGCCGTACAGGTTATAGTTATTATGTCGCAGCCATAAAAAGGTTAGTGTTAACTAGGTCCGGAATTACCTTATTAAAATCAGGCCTATATTCTTAAGGTTATAACTCCGCCTGCGGCGGAGCTAAGTAGCTCCAGATAGCACGTTAATATAATTAAAAAATAATTTACAAAAATACTAAATCCTTGAAAATTAAAACTAATAATAAGATATAAAATCTTAAATTTAATTAATAAATCTTATACGAATTTATTTGAATTATTATTATTAAGTATATTAATTATAAAATTATTAATTTTTAATTTTTAAATTATAATTATTTATACTTAATATAAAATTAAAAATTTCATTTTTAAATATAACAATAATTTTGATTAAAACGTTATGTAAAACTGAAAAGTTAAAAGAATTTAAAATCTTAATTAATAAATAATTATAAATAAAACGTTTTTATATTTATAATATAATATTTATAATTTATAAGCTTAAAATGTAATTAAATAGGTTTTTTTATAACGTTTTATATAAACGTATAAGCGAAATAAGCTTAAAAGCCGTTTTTAAGCACTTTATAATAACAAATTTAAATAACTTAAAAATAATATATCGTATTAATTTAAATTAAGTGGATTTTCTTTCTTTAAATATATTTAGAACTTTTATATAAGTACGCGTATTATGTCCAGGCTGGCCGTAATTGTTATATTTCCGTTTTATAATTTTAAACTTTTTACGATAACTCTTTTCCGTTATTATGCAAGGTCGAATGGGTTCAAGCCTTATTTTCCAGGCTGAGCTAAATATACAGAAAATTATTATACGATATAATTTACACGATAAATACTATACCCAGTATTTTCGAACACGATAACTGATTAATGGTTTTACGGTTAGGATAGATTGATACCTCGGTCCCATAAAGCCTCACTCTGAAGCCGAATACGTAATTGCCGATAAGCTTCGACCCTGGTGAACCTTATGCCCGCTGGCTCCACGGTTCGGCAGGGTCCTTGAAAGCCCGAGAGACAATGTGACTCAGGAGATGTTAAGCTTTGCGCGGTAAACCTTAAGGATAAACCTTAAAGGCAAACCTTGAAGGCAAACCTTAACGGCAAACCTTAACGGCAAACCTTAACTGCGCATAAAAGGCCGGCATCTTTCCGAGCCCTCGCCAGTCTCGATCGTTCCCACAGCTTCTCGAGTTACCCAAGACACCATGCCACGCAAGTCCGGATAGGGGAAGATAGTGGCAAGCTTGAGGACTTCGAAGTTCAAATTTTGGAACGATGCAAGGAGAACTACGAGCGATGGTTTGCCCGGCTGCTCCGGATTGCGAAGACCGCCCAGAACCTCGACAAGAATCGACGTGGATAGGAGCTGCGGGACAAGGCAGTCTGCGAGAGGAATGGGTTTAGTGAAGCCTAGGAATTAAGGTAGCAATCTATCATTTTATCCAATTTTGGCTACACGGTCACGTCTCCTCTAGGGAGATTTCCGTTATTATTAACTTAATTTTTTTATTACGTCTTTTTTTCTAAGTCCAAAGAATTTGTCATTTCTAGATAATAAATATTTCATTTTTAAAGGAAAATGTTTATTTTTAATTTGATAACGTTTATTTAAAATATAATTCGTTTCGCGTAATTAAACGTTTTGTTTTCTAAAAACAAAAAATTATATAATAATAATATATAATTCTTTTTTCTAAAATTAACCGTTTAAAATATTTTCATTAGCAATTTATTTTAAAAAGTTTTATTTTTTTTATAAATATCGTCTTTATTTTATAGTTTTACGGATCTTTTTAAAAGTTTTCGTAAAAGGTAAAATGAAACAGGCGAACATTAAATGGAAAAACATCAGCGTAAGTATAATTAAAAAAGTTTTTAATGCAGAAGAAAAGTTATTAAAATCGAATAAAATAAAATTAGTTTTTATAAATCTATATTGAAAAGAATTAAAGTTTACAATGATTTAAAACGCGTTATAAAAGCCGCTAAAAACATCTTTTTTAATAGTATAAATATAATAATGTCGTTTTAAACTTTTAATATGTTATAGATTAACAAGTTTTAAAATACAGAAATAAAATATATTAAAAGGTTAAAACTGATACAAAAGATACGTAAATATATAAAGTACAATACTGTTATTATTAACGTAATACTTTTTAAATTTTATTAAATAATAATTTCTGTAACTGTTAAAAATAAAAAAAATGTTTAAATTCTTCGAACGCGGTCGAATATATTTATTAAAATGGTAGATTTATTCGACATTTAGGATATTTTCTTATCAGTATTATTTAATATAAATTTTTAACCGGTTATTAATAATAAATCATTACGGTACCAAATTCTAAAATAAATTTCTTTTTGTAATAATAAATAATGATATAATTTAATGTTCTATATATGTTTGTAAGCTAAACAAGCTTTCGAGCCGTTTTTGGTACCTCGTAATAACAACTTTAAATAACTTAATTATAATATATCGTATTAATTTAAATTAATCGTATTTTTTTCGTTAAACGTATTTATAACTTTTATATAAGTGCGCGTATTATGTCTAGACTTGCCGTAAACGCCATATTTCTGTTCCTTAGTTTTAACCTTTTTATAACGATTTTTTTCCGTTATTATTAATTGTATTTTTTTATTACTTTTTTCTTTTGGGGTTAAAAAAGCCTACCCTTTTATATATAACAAATGTTTTTTTTAAGAAATATTTGTTTTTAATTTTATAACGTTTGTTTAAAATGTCGTTCATTTCGCGTAATTAGACGGCTTTTCTCGTAAGAAAACGGCTTTATATAATAGTAATATATAATTTTTTATCATAAATTTAACGGATTTAAATATTTTCGTTTGCGGGCTGCTTTAATAAATCTTAATTTTCTTTGTTAATATCGTTTTTATTTTCTTATTTCAAGGATATTTTTAAAAGTTTTTATAAGTGGTAAAATAAAATTGGCGGAACTTAAGAGGGAAAAGGTTAATATAAATATAATTAAAGGAATTTTAAATTCGGAAAAAACGTTATTAAAATAGAATAAAATAAAACTAGTTTTCGCAAATTTAGATTTAATATTACCGGACGTTATAATAATTTAAAATGCGTTATAAAAGCTGGCGAGAAAATCTTTTCTGGTTATATAACGATAATAACTTTATATTAAGTTTTCGATATATTGCGAATAAATATATTTTAAAATAATAGAATAAAATGAATTAAAAGGTTAAAACTGATATCAAAAATACGCGGGCATATAAAACGTAATAATATTATTATTAACGTAATATCTTTTAAATTTTATCGCATAATAATTTTTGTAGCCGTTAATAAGAAGAAAACGTTTCGAACTTTTCGTACGCGTACGAATATATTTATTAAAATATTAAATTTGGTCGAAATTTAATTTATTCATTATTTATTTATTATTGTTTAATCAGATTTTTTAATTACTTAATAATAATTGGTTAGTAAGTTCTTAAAATTTAAAATAATTATTTTTCGTTAAGATAATAAATAACAGTATAATTTAATTCAATTTATAAATTTTTTTTTACCTATATTAAAGTGTTTTACATTTTTCGATATTAATAATTATTTTACTCGTTATTATAGAAAGATTAATTAAAAATTTAATTGTATTAAAATTATAAACGTTTTTTTTACGATGCCGTATTTTCTAATCATCATCTAAATCAGTTCGAATTATTGGCAAAACGTTTTTAAATTTTTATATAAAACCTGTTAATAATCGATTCTTCGATTTAAATATATTTAAAACTTTTTTTGCCGTTTAGTAAAGTTCGACGTTTAATTAATTTTAACGCGTTTTATAACGCGTTAGGTTGGTATCATATTAATTATATTTTTAACGTATTAAAGTTAAATAAGAAACGTTTGCATATTTAAGTTGTAAAGTTTTTCGATAATAAATTTCTTTTCCGTCGTCATTAATTTTCGTAATTGGGAAATAATATTGTCTTAGGTGTATGAACTATGATATCGAGCTTTTAAAATAAATTCGGGAATATTAGATTTAAAGTATAACTTTTTGAAACTTACCTTTTAATTTTGTTTTTTAGTCTGGATAATTAAGTCTATTCTAAATTTTTTATCTAATGTTTTATATTATTAGTATTAAGAAATTAATAATTAAAATTAGGTAGTTAAGATGTTGACAAAAACGGCTTAGGAGTTTGTTTGGCTGACGAGTTTATGTCGGACGTTAACTTTAAAAATTAATAATTTAAACAATTATAATTCATTTTTTTATTACATTTATTTCAAGTTTTATATTTTTCGATACTCATAATTATTATATCCGTTAATATAAAAAGCATTATTACAAATTTAATTTTGTTGAAATTGTAAATATCCCTTTTTACGAAACCGAATTTTATAATTATCATCCGAATAAATTCGAATTATTTATAAAACGTTTTAAATCTTCGTACAACGGCCGTTAATAATCGATTTTCTGATTTCAAAACGTTTAAAACTTTTTTTTGCCCTTTAATAAAGTTCGACGCTTAATTAATTCTTTCACGTTTTATAACACATTAGGTCAGTAATATATTAGCTATATTTTTAATATATTAAGATCGAATAAAAAACGCTTCCGTATTTAAGTTAAAAACCTTTTTAATAATAGATTTCTTCGCGCTTAGCGTTTGTTTTCGCAATTAAACAGTAATATCGGTTCGGACGTATTAACCGTATTATTGGACGATTAAAATGAATTCGGAGATATTATATATAAAAGGTAATTTTTAAAGATTGACTTTTGGTTTTATTTTTAGTTTAAATAATTAAATTCATTTTAAACTTTGTATGAAAATGCTTCATATTTTTAATATTAAAAAATGAATCATTAAAATTACGTATTAAGATATTAACAAAAACGGTTTGCTAACTTATTTGGCTAGCGGGCTTATATAGAACGTTATTAATTTATTTTCAAAAAGTAAATAGAAACTATTATATATAATAATTACATTATTGTTATTAAAAAAACGTTAAAAATTTAATTAACTTTAACCTCTTTATAATTACGACGTAATAATTATAATTTGTATAGTTGAAAACATAATTAAATAAGACCTTTTTATATTAAAAGGCTTATAATAAGATATTATATGTAATAATTACGTTATTATAATTAAAAAAGTGTTTCGGCTCTGGTTAATTTTAAGCTTTTCATAATTATAATATAATAATTACCGCGTTTATTTCTTTAAAATCAGCTTTTCAAAAATAATTTAATATAAAAAAACTTCTTTAAATTTCTTTTATATATACGAATTATATTTATTAAGTTATAGCTATAAAAAGGTTAAAGTTAACCAGGTTCGACATTTTTTTTCATTATAATAACATTATTTTTATATATAACATTGTGTTATCAACTCTTTAATATTAAAGATACTGTTTAGTTATCTTTTAACCGCACGGATTATAATTATTATATTGTAATTATAAAAGCCTTTGAAAATTAATTAATAATAATTAACGTCTTATATATATAAATGAAAGATATATATAAACGACCGAGTTTTTAGCATTTTATAACAACAAATTCAAATAGCTTAATAACAATATAGCGCATTAATTTAAATCAATTAGATTTTGTTTCGCTTAATATATCTATAACTTTTTCATAAATACGCGCATTATATCCGGGCTTGCTCCAAACGTTATATTTTCGTTCCTTAATTTCAACCCTTTTATAACCACTTTTCCTAATTGCTATTAATTATATTTTTTATTACACCTTTCTTTAGCCCCAAAAAGCTGATCTCTTTTATATAATAAATATTGCTTTTTTTAAAAAAACCTTTACCTTTAATTTTCTCAGGTTTATATGAAATATAATTTATTTTACGGCATTAAATATTTTTATTAAAAGATTATTCTAATAAGTTTTTAATAATTCTTTATAAATATTATTTTTATTTTATTATTTTACGGCTATTTTTAAAAACTTTCGTAACCGGTAAAATAAAACCGGCCAAAATTATTAAGAAAACGCTCGGTATAAAGATAATAATAAAAAATTAGTTTAGAAAAAATATTATTAAAAGTAAAAAAGCTTTGTTTTCGTAAATCCAGATTTAATATTATTAAACGTTATAACAATTTAAAACGTATCGTAATAGCCGGCAAAATTCATTTTTTTAGCAATATAAGCATAATAACGTCGTATTAAGTTTTCGATATAATGCAAATAAACGCGTTTAAAATAAAAGAAATAAAAAGTATTAAGAAATTAAAACTAATACGAAAAATACGCGAATATATAAAACGCAATAATAATATATTAAACGTAATATTTTTCGAATTTTATCGAATAATAAATTTCGTAATCTTCGAAAATGAAGAAACATTTTAAAGCTTTTATACGTATTCGAATATATTTATTAAAATCTTAAATTTATACGAAATTAATCTATTTATTATTTAATTATTATTGTTTAATATAATATTTTAAGCGCTTATTAAGTATAGGTTATAACGATATTAAAATTTAGAATAATTTTTCCCCGTTATAATAACGAATAATAATATAATTTAACCTTAAAAATTTAATAACTTCAATACATATAATTTATTTTTTATTTTTTATTACGTTTATTTAAATTTTCTAACTTTTTAATCTTAATATTTATTATATTTATTATTATAAAAACTTTTATTAAAGCTCCTAATTCGTTAAAGTTGTAAATACTTTTTATAATACCGTATTTCGTAGTTTTAACCCGAACAAACTTAAATTATTTTCGAAATACTTTTAAGCTTTTAAATTAAAGCCGTTAATAATTAAGTTTCTGATTTAAACGCATTTAAAGTCTTTTTTAGCGTTTAATAAAATTCAACGTTTTTAATTAATTTTATTAATTTTATAACGTGTTAAATTAATAATGTATTAATTATATTCTTAATATATTCAAGTCGTATAAAAAAAGTTTACGTGTTTTAGTTATAGATTTGTCCACAATGAATTTTTCTTTCGACCCGCGTTAATTTATACAAGAAAAGAATAATATTGGCTGGAACGTATTTACCTGTTAAACGGTATATCAAAATAAAATGCGGAACTTTATAAGCAAAATTAAACTTTTTATAACTAAATATCGGCTTTCGTTTTTTAACCTAAATAACTAAATTCATTCTCGTTTTTTTTTTAAAACGCTTTATAATATAGTTATTACCAAATTACTAATTTAGGATATAATATTAAAATAGCTATCAAAGTGATTTGCTTCTATATATTTTTCACTTATATATATAAAACGTTAATATTAATTTTTTATATAGTTATAACGTATTAATTATAAACCGTTCGACCGAAAATATTAATATACCAGCTTTTTTTGTACGGAATATATTAAAGAAATTCGATATATAATAATATAACTGATAATTATATTATCGTATTTGTAAACACGTTACTGTTATTTATTTTTTAAATTTAAATTTGGTTATATTAAACATGAATACCGTTACAAGAAGTTCAAAAAGATATATATATATATATATATATATATATATATAAACTTTATTCGATATATATATAAAATATTAAACTTATCGATAATAAATGGGTTAATAAATTAATATATCTTTAAATAAACAGAAAAATGAAATTAAAAAGAAATCTACTAATTAAGCCCAGGTTTTTGAATTTAACATTCAGGCCTCGCTTGCTAGTTACGCGGATATAGGATTTAATTGGCTAATTTTTAATATTAAGAAACGGTATTTTGAAGAAGTAGCCAGCGAGGTCTGAGCAAGCTGAGATAAGTCCGGAACGCCCTTTCAGCTGCCAAAACGTAACTACTATATATAACATTTCACATGGACCTTCCAAGGGTAATTTAGTATAAGGGAAGCCCGTCCAGTTATTTTTTTGCCCATCCGGATTATGGTTGTTGCGTCGTCACCAATTTGGCGTTCCGATTAAAGGTATTTATTAATTAAAATGTTTTTTTAGTTAGTATTTTTACCGAAAAAGCCCCGATTAAGAAGTTATATCGATCGCTAAAAGCTTTTTTAAAGTTATATATAACGATATTTATTATTATTTTATAAGTCGGTTTATAAATCTTATTTAAAACGTTTTTAATATAAATTTTAAAAGATTATATAGGAATATATTAACAACTAGGACGTCGGTATGAACTTGATTACTTGGCCCGTATAACGCTTACCTTATCGCGTTTATATTAGATCTTTATATCCTATCCATATCCGACATTTTTACATATAATATAAAGTATCTTAGTTAATCCATATATCGATAGGAATATATATATCGTTATATTGATAACGTTTAAAAATATATTATATATCTTTATATAATTACAATCTTTCGATTTGGAAAAAAGAGATTATAATTAACGTACTATATAAGCAAACCAACTGTATAAACAAAGCGAATACCTTCTCTTAGATCGCAATAACAAATTTAAATTGAATAACTATAACGCCATAAATTAATTTAAATTCATCGTATCTTTATTATTCATCGTTTTTATAACTTTTTTATAAATACGAATATTATATTCGGGTTTGCCGCTGATATTACAATTTCTTTTCTTTATTTTAACTTTTTTATAACTATTTCTTTTAACCTTTTTTAACTGCAATTATTTATTATTAGCTTTTTTCTTAATTATGAAAGCTTTAATCTTTTTAATAATAAATATCTTTTCTTTTTAAAAACGTATTTTTTAAAGATTTTAACATTTATTAAAAACGTAATTCGTTTTGAAAAGCTCTGTCTCAAAAAAGCGCATTTTCGTAAAGAAATATTAAGTTATTTTTTTGTAAGAAGTTAACCGCTTGAACTATTTTTATTATTAAGTTACTTTAATAATTTTTAAAATATTTTTACAAATAACGTTTCCGTTAAATTATTTCAACAACTTTTTTAAAAGTCTTTGTAAATAAGAAAATAACAAAATGAATAAAAGTAAATAAAAAAACCGGTAACATAAATATAATTAAAACTTTTAATAGGGGAAAAACCGTAATTAAAATTCAATAAAATAAATCCCGCTTTTGCAAATCCGGATTTAATATTATCTGGCGTTATAACAGCTTTAAACGCGTTATAAAAAGAGTCGATAAAATGTTTCTTAATAATATAAATAACGTAACGTCGTATAAAATCTTTAATATATAACAAATAAATACGTTTTAATATAGAAAAATAAAATACGTTAAAAAGTTAAGGCCGGCAAAAGAAAAACAGGTAAGCATATAAAGCATAATAATATTATTAATTTTGTAATAATTTTTGAATTAGATCGCATAATAACTTTCGTAACCGTCGAAAATAAAAGCCGTTTCGAATTTTTCGTTCGCGTTTTAATATATTTATAAAAATATTCAATTTATTTTATATCCAGTTTATTTATCGTTTAACCGTTTTCGTTCATAAAAAACTTTCGCAATAAATATGTTAAATCAAAAAAAGGTTTATATTTAAAAGTTCGTAATTTATATTATTATAAACCGTTTCCGATGTTTTATTAAATATATTTATATGTTTTACGTTTTTTAATATTAATAATTATATCGGCTACCATTAAAAGCCTTACCGAAAACTTAATTTTATCAAAATTATAAATATTTTCCTTTACGATACCACATTTTATAATTATAACTCGAACAAATTTAAACCATTTACGAAAAAATTTTAAATTTTCGTATAAAACCTGTTAATAATTTGTCTTTCGATTTAAATACGGTTTCAATTTTTATTATTATTTAATAAAATTAAATACTTAATTAATGTTAATCCGTATTACGCCGCGCTGAGGAACAAATAAATTCGGTATAATTTGATATATTAAAATCAAATAAAAAACCTTTATATAATTAAATTCAATAAGCGTTCGATAATTAATTTTGTTCGGTCGCCAATATTTTCCGCATCTTAAAAATAATATTGGTCCGAACTTATGTATTATATCGTTTATATAAGGTAATTTCGATAACTGAATATATAAAATAAAATATCGTATAATTAAGTTCCGACGTTAGTTTTTAAACTTCAACGGCTAAATTTATTCTCTTTTCTTATAAACCGTTTTATATTATTAATATTAAAAAGATAATTAATTAAAACTAAATAATTAAAACGTGCCAAAATCTATTCACTTCGCTTATGTATTTAGTTTTTTTAGATAATATGTTAAGCTTTTTAATTTTTACTATTTGCACTATATTATTATAAAAGTATAACTAACGTTTTACGACATTAATTAACTGGCTTAAAGTTATTATAGGCGGCAAAAATTCGAAAATAAATCTGTTCGATTAAATCTATTATAAAAATAAATTTTTAGTAGGATTAATTAACGCTTTTATATAACGAGGTAACTTAATAAAAGAATATTAATATATTGTTACCTTACAACTTTTTCACCAAGCAAAAGAATTAGTGTTAAAACAAAAACAATTGCGCTTCAAAATAAACCGTTTACGTAAAACCGTCATAATCCTTGTCGTAAAAATTAACTTTGAGAAAAAATAACGCAAGCAAGACGAATAAAGTTAGCAAGTAATAAAAAAAGAATGTTATAAAATTAATAATATAAACTAATTATATAAATAAAAGTTTAAACCATTTACAAATTATTAATAAATAAACTTTATTCGAAAAATAATAGCTCGTTATTAAAACGAGATCGTCGAAATCGTCGAAATTCGCAAATATATTATTAGGGTTTAAAATATTATTACGAATCTAGAATCTGATTATCTATTTTTAGCCGCTTCTATATTAAAGTTTCTTTTTCCAAAGAAAAGACAATTATTTAAAAAGAAAAAGAAACAAAAGAAAAAGAAAAAGAAACAAAAGAAAAAGAAAAAGAAAAAAAAGTTAACGTTTTTTTCCGCCGATCTTAGAGACTATTAACGCGGCTTAACCGATAGCGGCTTTCGAGTGAAACTTTATTAATAATGTTAATATATTTACTATCTTGCTTGCCCTTATTTCGAATAGCGATAGCAATAATAACCATGGCGGTAACGGAAATGGCGGAAAAAGTAACGATAATTTCTTTTCATTCTTAAGCTTCTTATCGTTATTCGGTTCCGATTTGAACTCTAACCTTAAATTACATGCCGAAAATATTTCAAATAATTTTAGTAATAATAACTGAAAACAACGTTGAAAAATTATGATGAAGGTTATAAAAAAAAAGATAAAAAGGTTTAAAAAAAGAATAGGTTGCGTTAAAAGCGCTTTAATTTTGCCCTTAACAAAAAGACCCATTTAAAGGCTTTCGAAAATTAAGAACTTTAGAAAAATGCTTTAATTTTTGCACTTGAAAATAGATTATAAAAAATGAATAAAACTTTATACCTTTAATAAACTTCGCCTGGAGAAGGTAATTACTGAAATAACCCGTCGAGTACCTTTAAAACTTGTTAACGGCATTAAAAAAAATACGAAATTATTAAAACTTTTTTTAAAATGTATATAACGATTTAAAAAGTACGTTAACATTCCTTTTAGAAAAGATTAAGCTAGTTACGTTCTAACGATAAAAGATTAATTATTTTTATTACGAAATCTTTTGAAAATAATTCGAGACGCTAAAAATACGATATAAAGTTAAATAAAAATTAACAGGTTAAGATAATTGTTAGCCGTTATTAAAGACTAAGTAAACGATTAATATTATATAATTAGTTCCGTATTTCGCAAAATATACTTTTTATCGTTTTACTAGCTATTTTAATAGCAAATTTTATTATTACGTTAAAAAGATTAAAAATAAAAATGATAGCAATAAACCTAAAGGTTAAAAGTTAAAATGCAAAAAGCCGAAATAATAATAATAATAAGGAGAAGAATAATTATAATAAGCTTTTATAAAACACTAAAAGTAAATGTTTTTATTAAAACTGTAAAAAGTATAACGTTCCATACAAGCTTCCAAGTTAAATAAATTTAAAAGTCTTTTTTTAATACTTTATAATAACAAACCTAAATTATAACATATTAAATCAATTTTAATTAATGGAAGACTTTTTTGTTAAGTATATTTAAAGCTTTTTTCCAAACGTGCATATTATATTAAAGCTTAATACGGATATTAAATAACTATTTCTTTTTTTTAACCTTTTCGTAACCGATTAACGTTTAACGCGTTTAAGTTAATAGTATTCCTATTTCGTATTAATCAACGCCGAACGATTAAAATATTATTATTAACCGAATGTTTTACCTAAATACGTAAGCACCTTTTGTCCGGTTTTTATACGCTAAAAATATACGGCGGAAAGCGTATTAAAAAACGTGGTGGAATATGCGTTACGGGGCATCTCGTAAGGTGCGTCGATATATGGCGGGGCATATAGCAAGGCGTATGGTAGGGCGTATGGCAGGATATATCGAGCTTAATTTAGTAGTAATTCAATACTTACGTAATTAAATAAATAAAATAAATATTTTTTATTAAAAGAAATACTTATTAAAAAAAGATATTTGGGCCGGTAAAAAGGTAATAATAACAAAAAGCTACTAACAACCATTAAAAGTTATCGGTTATATAAAGGTTAAAAGAAAGAAATAGCAATATAATATCCATAATAAACTTTAATATAATATATACATTTGGAAAAGAAACTGTAGATATAGTTAGCAAAACAGTATTCGATTAATTAAAATGAATTTAATATATTGTAATTAAATAATTTAAGTTTATTGTTATAAGTTATCAAAAAACGGCTTGCGAGCTTGTTTAGCTCGCGAGCTTGTATAAAACGTTAATGATTTATTAAACAATTCTTAGAAGCTAAAAAAAAAATAGTTAATAAAACGGTTGACGGAATAATAAACATAATAGTACTAACGGCAGATTTAATAACGGTAATAATAATAATACGAATAGTTAATAACGTTAATTAAAGCCGTATTATATTCTAAACAAACTTACGGATTTATATAATTAATTTTCGAAAAGATATTAAACAAGTTATATTATAAATGTTAATTAAACTATAATAGTTAAAATTATACAGTTATTTAACCGAACGATAATATAATAGAACGTTTTATTAAAAGGCTTATTTATTTTAAAGTGCGTTATTATTTTAAAAGGCAATTTGCGCCGTGGCGCCGGTTTTATTACTTAGGAGAGTGGGATTAAAAAAAAGCTTATAAAAGAAAGCTTAATAATAATTACGAAATAAAATATTATATTGAAAAAAACTTAAGTTATATTTCTTTAATTATATGACGTAGAAAAAAAAGGCGTAACAAAGCTTTATAATATTCGGAAACAAACGTATTTATTACGAATAACGTTAATCATTACCTCCCGGATTAATTGTTAATTATTCGAAACCGAAAGTATATAATAGTGATTAAAAAACAACCTATTGAAATTAAAATAGTCGGTATAATTAATTAAAACTTAAAAAGGTTTAAAGGCGAAAATAACTTTATAACCTTATGAAATATACTATAGATGTCGCCGTTCTCGTAACGTATATTTCCGATGAGATCTTTTATAAATACGTAAAATATTTTAACAAAAACTACTCAATTAATAATAACGAAACGAAATTAATAACGATTGACATAGTAAGAAAAGGTTGTTTTTTAAACGTACGGTTATAAAAAGCCTATGATAAAATGTTTAGTTAACGGAAACTAATAAATATATACGTAAAGTATAATTTAAACTAAAATGAATGATATAATGGATATCTTCTAAGTATTTATGATTAATAAAAAAGGTTGAATCATAGAAGTTATTATAAAAAAGTTTACTTTTTAACATCGCTATTTACGTTATCTTAATGATAAAGGATTAAAATAAATTATTAGGATAATAATAAAAATAAACCTAAAAAGATTAAACGTTAAACCGGGCAATTATAAAGATTATAATAAAGCTAAAATAATTATATTACTTTTAAAAACCTTTTTAGAAAGAAAAAGAAACGCTAAAAAGTTAGTTTAATATAATATAGGATAAGTTAAAGCTATTATTATCGAAAGTAACGCTCATTATAAATTTATTATAAATAACGTGGACCGATGCCGCGTTTTTAAAGTATATAAACTTCATAATAAAATATAATATTATTTTTACTTTTATATAATAAGGGTAAAGATTAAATTAAGTTTAAAAATCAAATTATCAAAAATTTCGATATAAATAAAAAATGAAAAATTTAATATACGTGTATTCGAAATCGTTTACGATATTAAAAACGTTAAATTAATTAATTTTCATTTTTAAGATTAATATTACTATAATATGAAAAAAAAACATTTTATATTATTTAAAAAAGCATTTACGTTAGAATCGTTTAAATATAAGTTCGGATTTACTTTTAAAAATACATTAACGTCCCACAGCACCTTATCGGATGTACCACCTCACCGGATGCATCATCTCACCGGATAGTTTTTAACACTCCGCAGCCACAAATTCAAAGAATTTAATAATAATATATTACAATAATTTAAATTAATCGGATTTCTTTTTCGTTAAATATATCTATAACTTTTTAACAAGTACGCATATTATGCTCGGGCTTGCCGCAAACGTCAAACTTTCGTTCCTTAATTTTAATCCTTTTGCGATAATCCTTTTTAATTATTATTAGCTGGGTTTTTTTACCACTTTTTTTGTAAACCAAAAAAACTTATCGCTTTAATATAATAATCATTTCTTTTTTTTTAAAAAAACGTTTATTTTTATTTTTATAACGTTTATTTAAACAATGGTTCGTTTTACGTAATTAAATCCTTTTTTCTAACAAAAAAATAACTTTATATAATAATAATATATAACCGTTTATTATAAAATTAACCAATTTAAAAATTTGTATTAACGAATTACTTTAATAATTTTGGATTCTTCTTTCTAAATATTAACCTTATATTATTATTTTACGGATATTTATAAGGGTTTTTATAAAAGGTAAAATAGAACCGGCGGAAGTTAGCGGAAAATCTATTAATGTAAATATGACTGAAAAGAAATTTACTTTAGAAAAAACGTTATTAAAATTGCATGAAATAAAACTAACTTTTACGCATTTAAATTGAATATTACTGGATATTATAATAACTTAAAACGTATCGTAAAAACTAGTAAAAAAATCTGTTTTAATAATATAAATATAATAACGTCGTATTAAATTTTCGATACACCGCAAATAAACGCATTTTTAAAACAGGAACACAAATTATATTAAAAAGTTAAAACCGATACGAAAAATGCGGAAATATATAAAACGTAATAATATCATTATTAACGTGATACTTTTTGAATTCTTTCGAATAATATTTCTTATAACCGTTACAAAAAACCCTTTTAAGTGTTTTGTATACGTTTAAATATATTAATTAAAATATGAAATTTATTTTAAACTTAATTTATTTATTATGTAATTATTATTATTTAATGCAACTTTTTAATTGGCTGTTATTAATACATTATTATAATATTAAAATTTAGGGTAATATTTTTTTACTATAATAATAAATAACGATATAATTTAAATTTAAAAATTAGCAGCTTAAATAATTATAAATTCTTTTTCTTTTATCGTGTTTATTTAAAATTCTCCACGTTTTTTAATATCAATAATTATTATGCCTGTTATGATAAAAAACTTTATTAAAAGTTTAATTTTATCCAAATTATTAATATCCTGTTTTATAATGGCGTTTTTTACGATTATAACCCGACTAAACGTAAATTATTTACAAAAGACCTTTAAAACTTTAGATAAAACCTGTTAATACTCGATTCTTTAATTTAAACGTATTTGAATTTTTTTTATATCGTTTAACAAATTTCAACGCTTAATTAATGCCTCCGCGATTCGTAACGTATTAGGCAAGTAATATACTAGCTATATTTTAATATATTAAAACCGGTTAGGAAATATTTATAAATTTAAATATAGAATTCGGTCGATAATCGATTTTCCTTTCGGTCGTCTTTAACGTTCGTAAATTTAAAATAATATCCGTTCGGGAAAAGGTATTGCGATATTCTTTACTAAAATTAAATTAGAGCACTTTATATATAAAATTAAGTATTATATAATTAAATCTTAGGTTTCGTTTTTTAACCAAAATAACTAAGTTTATTTGTAGTTTTTTGTAAGCCGTTTTATATTGTTAATAATTAAACATAGATAATTAAAGTTTAGTAATTAAAATATACTAAAATTAATCTAATAAGGTGCCATATGTAGTAAGGTGGTATGGGACGTTATAAAAATAAGAGTTTATATATTTAACCGTAGTAAATAATTTACGATTTGAAATATTACGTTATAAAAATTTATAAGCAAGCTGGATAATGTATATTCACAAATTATCGGCAGTCGTTATACGGTTTGAATCGATATAAATTAACGGATTAAGAATAAAATATTAGAGATTTATAACGTTAAAACGCTTTTTTAAGATATTAAAACGGATATAATTATAAAGTTTAGCTATTCAAAGGCGGTGCCTTTTTCGTTATAGCGTATATATAAGTGTATAAAAAAATGAATATATGAGGAAAAAAGAATGAATTATACGATTTAAAAAAATAAAAAGAAATTTGATTTTTTATATATATAATATAAATTACGTTATTAACTACAAGAAAACGGTATAAATGTTGATAATCGGAGTAAAAACGTCGTATTAAACGATTAAACGAACGACAAAATAAAAATTATTACACGAAAACGAAATAAACCGAAAAGAATTAAGTTAAATTTATATAAATACGAACTTGTTAATAAAGACCTTGAAATTATAAGGCTTTAATTTAAAAAAGCGTTCATTAGTAGTTAAGCGTTTATAATTTTAATTCCGTTAACGAATTAAAAAATGATTTTTACCGAATTTTAAATAGTTATATAATTATTTATTATACGTATAAATAAATGCATATATAAAATATATAGATCGATATATTAATTATATTTAATGTCGATAACAACGAAGTTAATTTTGAAAAAATTATATCAAGCTTTAAATAGAATATATAACTTCAAGTTATAAATAAAAGAAAGTCGGAAAAAACATATAATACAGAATCTTTGTTTTTAAATTAATAACCGAGATTATTAAAATTTACTAAGAAAATATTAAATAAGTACTAAGAAAAAAATTATTTTTATAACTAAATTAACAAAATATAAAGTTCGTATTTACGTATATAATTTTGTATAACGTAAAAGTATAAATTATAGTAAAAGAATTGCAAATGTTATAACTTGCTATATAAGCAAGCGTAATATATAAGCGAGCGTAATATTTTATAGCACCTTGTAATAACAAATTTAAATAACTTAATAATAACATATCGCATTAATTAAAATTAATCAAATTTTGTTTTTGTTAAACGTATTTATAACTTTTTTATAAGTATTCGTATTATGTTCGGGCTTGTTACAAACGGTATATTTCGGTTTCTTAATCATAACTTTTTTACGACGATTATCTTTAGCCGTTATTGGCTGCATTCTTTTACCACCTTTTTTTCGGTTAAAAGATTTTTTCTTTTTGTATTATAAATATTCCTTTTTTTTAAAGAAAAAGGGTTTGTTTTTAGTTTTCGAACATTTACTTAAAATATAGTTCGTTTCGCGTAATTAAATTTTTTTCCAAAAAAAGCAGCTTTATATAATAATAATCTAGAACATTTTGTTATAAAATTAGTCGATTTAAATATTTGTGGTAATCAATCACCTTAATATTTTTAATTTTCCTTTTTAAACATTGTTCTTATTTTATTATTTTACGGATATTTTGGAAGGTTTTTATAAAGGATAAAATAAAACCAGCGAATATTAACGTAGAAATAGTTAACGTAAATATAATTAGAATAATTTCGAATTCAGAAAAAACGTTCATAAAATCGAATAAAATAAGATCAGTTTTTACAAATCTAGATTTAATATTATCGAACGTTATGGTAACTTTAAACGCGAAATAAAAACCGGCGAAAAAAATATTTTTTAGTAATATATATATAATAACGCTATATTATATTTTTGATATACCGTAAATAAACGCTTTTTAAAATAAAAAAGCAAAATATATTAAAAAATTAAAGCCGATACGAAAAATGTACGAGTATATAAAATATAATAATATTATAATTAACGTAGTATTTTCCGAATTTTATCGGATAATAATTTTCGTAACCGCCGAGGATAGAAAAACGTTTTACATTTGTCGTATACGTTTAAACATATTTTTTAAAGTGTTAAATATATTTAATATTTCATTTATTTATTACTTACTTATTATTATTCTTTAATACTTTTTGAATTAATTATTAATAATAGATTATTACTGTTCAAAAACCTTAAATGATTCTTTCTTATTATAACAATAAATAGATTTATAACTTCACTATAAAATTAAGAATTTAAAAAATTATAATTTAATTTTTAGTTTTTTATTATGATTATATAAATCTTGAACTGTTTTCGATACTAATAATTATTATACCCGTTATTATAAAAAGCCTTATTAAAAATTTAATTTCGTAGAAATTATTAATATTCTTTTTTGCTTTACCGTATTTCGCGATGATAACCCGCATACGTTCAAATTATTTACAAAATACTTTTAAATTTTCTAATAAAACCAGCTAATAATCGATTTTCCGATTTAAACCTCTTTAGAATTCTTTTGCCGTTTAACAGAATTCGACGGTTAATTAACTTTAACTGGTTCCGTAACGCGGTAAATAAATAATATATTAATTATACTCTAAATATATTAAAGTCGGTCAAAACACGTTTACGTATTTAAATTAAAAATTCGGTCGGTAATTACAATTCTTTTGGTTAACGTTAATTTTTACGAATTAAAAATAATATCAGTTTTGACGTATTTACCTGTAAAACTGTATATTAAAGTATAAAATAAAACCTTTAAATAAAACTAAAACTTTTATAATTAAATTTCGGCGTTCGTTTTTCAACCTATATTGCTAGGGTTTTTTTTCGTAAGGCGTATTATAATGTTAATATTAAAAAATAAATGCTTAAAAATATGTAGTTAGAATGTTTAAAAAAGTGTTACGTTTGCTTATATATTACCTTCGTTTATGTAGTACGTTATACGTAATATATTAACGTATTTTTATGATATTGATAACGGTTATAATATAATATATATAATAAATCCATTTTACTATTATGTATTTAAATGCAAGGTTACATGCATTTAAGCCTTATTTTCCAAGCTGAGCTTAATGTATAAAGAATTATTACACGATATAATTTGTACGATAAATATTACACCTTATATCTTCGAACACGATGATTAATTAATAGTTTTTACGGCTAGGATAGATTAACATCTTAGTTCTATAAAGTCTTACTCTGAAGTCGACTGATGTACAACATATTTTAATAATAACTTAAAAATTATTTTTTAAAACCCGTTTTTTGATATTATAAAAATATTTTGATACGTATTTAAGTGAAGAATAAGGTTTTAATTTTATGCCGGAAAAGTTTATTAAATTAAAAAAGAGTTTTTAAAAGTTAAAATACGCCGGTATTAGGTAAAAAAAAAGTTCAAATCATATTCATAAAACATAATTTTCGGTTATTAATATCTGATAACGCGATATATATTAACATAAGAACTCGAAATATAATTACTTTATATATCGATAATTATTTATTTTTTAAGTTTAATAAAAAACGTTTACGATATATAACAAACGTTATCACGAACGACGTTCTTATAAATAACCCCGAAATCGCGAATTAATGCCTCGAAATATATATTATCTAATCTTTTAAAATGGTCACGTTCGTTTTAATTAAAAATACTATATTAATAAAGCGGTCGCAAATTTGAAAAGAGATAATATACGGACGAAACCGACCCCTTTTATTAAGAAATACTTTTACTATACGTTTCGTTATAAAGTTATAGCTAATAAATAAAATATTCTCAATTACGTAAACCTTGTTAATAAATTTAACATTTTTAATTATATAAAGTAATCCGATATAGCATTTATTACGTTTACCAAGGTACGTTTTATAAATAACCCGTTACTGCAATATTAAAAATCTATTAAACGTTGCTTAAAATATTTAACAAATATTTCGAAATTATTTAGTCGATATTGTAAGTTAAATACAAAATATTTTTATTTGTAAATAATAAATTAAGGTTATACTAACGGTTGATGTGAAGTTCGCTAAAGATTTTAATAGAATTAAGTTAATTATTATATATTTTATTTATAACGGAAGCTCCGGTAACGTAAGTATCGAAATAGTAATAAATTATTACAAAATATTTCGAAAATTAAATACGTAATATTAAGTACCGTAGTTATCAAGGTAATTAACGTACGTATTTTTTTCAAGAAATTTAAATTTATCCTTAAAAACTTTAATATTATTTTAAAAAAGAGTAATAATACAAAGAATAGACTAAGAAAAACATTATATTTCGGAAAAAGCGTTATATACGGCAAAAATATTACTCTATTTATTAAAAATTTAAAAGAAATCAAATAAATGTTAAATATATTAAAAAGATTTAAAATTTAAATTCACAGAATTTTTAAATCTTTAAAAAAGGTATATATGAAAACTTTATTATTATTCTAAATAATAAAAATATTTCAAATTATGTATAAAAAGGTAACTTTAATTGACAGAAAAATGATTACATTAAATTCCTTTTAAACGGAAGGAAAAATATTCTCTTATAAAAATTATTTTCTATCCGAAAACGATAATCGCAGTAATTTCTTTTACGATTATCTTAAGATATCCGTTTATTTATAAACTTTAAAGTTTTAATTTTCCGTAAAAATATTTATATATATTATTGTTTTCGATTTTTTTATCTTAAAAAAAGGTTTAATAACCCGGTAATAATTAATTATGATATATAATTGTTAATTAATAAACATATTTAACTCGCCGGCTTAAAACCTTTTATTTTTAGTCGCTTAAAACTAAAGAAATTTAAAAAGTAATAATTTTAATTATTTTCTAATTTATTAATAAAAAATAAATTAGTTATTTATAATTAAGAAACTTTAAATTAACCAATTAGCGCGCTATAGCTATTTTTATTTATTAATAACTAGGCAGGCTCGGAACGTTTCGAAAAAAAATGGGCTCCGTTAACCGGCGCGGTTATAACAGTACAGTAAAGCGATAAGGCCGGCTGTTTAGTATAACGGCGAAAGTATTAGCCCTCTTAATATAAAGGGCGAAAGTTTAATTCCGAATTATAAAATAGCTTATTTTTTTAGCGATTCTTTAAGGTTTGATTCGTTTTGATTATCTTTTTTACAATTTTCTATTTAAAAGTTAAGGTTCGATTTTTAAATATATTAAGTAATTAAATTTCCTAAATTTTTATAATGCATATATAATGCACAAAAACGTATTAGAATTTAGTGCGTTAATATATGCCTAATTGGCTAGCTCGTATAACGTTTACTTTAACGCGTTTGCATTGGATTTATATATCTTATCTATATCTAATATTTCTTTATACAACAGGGATCATCCGGATCCTTTCTAGATACCGTTAATAATATATACATCGTTATACAAATAAAATTTAATAAAGTACTTCGTATCTTTACAGAATCTGTTAATTAAGACTAATATTATATATCTTGTTATCAGACGGCGTTTTAAATTTTTTTTTTTGTAAGTTTGGATAAGTCTTGTATGAGTCGGTATTTAAAGCTACATATCTTTGCAAATACCGTAGCTACAGCTAAGCCGCAGGCGTAGCTACACTTTCAAAACAGCGGCCTCATTTTAGTAAGGTAACCTGCAGCTTATCTGGCGATTATTAAAGTGGTTAGAGGCGTTGGAGCTAGCTGCGGGGTAGCTCTGGAACTAATCAATTATCGTATACTTCCATTTAATTATCTTCGTATTTCGACTTACCTCAGCTAGCTCAGGCCTCGCTGGCTAGTTCTTTAAAGTACCATTTCTTAGTGTTAAAAATTAGCAAATCAAATCCGTAATTAGCTAGCAAGACCTGAATGTTAGATTTCAAAACACGGCCTTAATTAGCAGATTTCTTTTAATTCTTTATGTTTAATCAATTAAAAAAAAGCTTAATTGCGTATTTAATTTATTTCCGATAACTTTAATATTTTATATACCCGTCGAATAAAAGCTAATATATATATTAAATCTCTTTTAAATTTTTTTTCGACCGCAACTATAATTAATATAGCCAAGTATAGATTTAGAAAATAGGCGATCGTAACGGCTTTATAGTTGCAATAACATAATTATCGATTACATTATTATATATCGAATATTTTTTTAATATATTTTACATAGAAAAAGTCCGTATATAAATTTCTTCGACTGTATGATTTATAGTTATATATAAAAGTTTAAGGTTAATAATCGTTAATTGAATTCGGAACATTTTTAAAATTATAATATAATAATCATAATCCGTACAACTAAAAACATACTTGAACAGATTTTTTTATACTAAAAGGTTAATAATAAAATTTTATATAGAATAGTTATCTTATCGTAATTAAAAAACTTTTTCGAATTTAATTAATTTTAACTTTTTTATAGTTATAACGTAGTAATTATCGGATTTATTATTTCAAAATAGGTTTTTTAGAGGTAATTTAATAAAAAGAAAGTTCGTTTTAATATTTTTCTTGTCCGTACGGCTTATAGTTATTACGTCGTGATTGTAAAAAAGTTAAAGTTAACCAAGACCGGAAGGCTTTTTAATTATAACAACGTAATTATTTCCTATATTATTTTATTATAAGCTTTGTAATATTAAACAACTCGCTTTAATTATTTTCTTATCTATACGAGTTATAATTATTACGTTATAATTTTAAAAATGTTTCGAATTTAGTTAATGTTAATCTTTTCATAATTACGAAGTAATATTTATAATTTATATAATGAAAAATTAATTAAATAATTCTTTTATATTAAATTATTTTTAAAAAGCTTATTTTAAAATTATAAATACGATAATTATTACGTTAAAAATTATAAATAGGTTAACGTTACTTATTGTCGGGACGTTTTCTTAATTATAATAACGTAGTTATTATATAAAATAGTTCAATAAAACTTAAATGTATTTAACTTTATATTATATATAATATTCTATTATATACTTTTTAAAAATAATTTATAATAATAAAAGCCACTTTAAAAATTTTTTTTATACGTACGCATTATAATTATTACGTTATAATTATAAAAACGTTACGGTTAAATTTATTAATTAAAAAGAATTTAAAATTAGTTTACTTTTTAACTTCTGCATAACGTTTTAATAAAATCCATTGTATATTACAAAATTTTATTTTTAATTTTACGTTAAATTTTATTAATTATAATATTAAAATTTACTAATTAATATATTTTATCATAAATAATTTTATATATTTGTAAAAATTTCTTAATTAGGTTAAAAAATTTGTACTTTATAAATAGATTTTATTTTTAAAGTTTTGGTATTTTTGTAAATTATTTTCTAATTAGGTTAACGTGTTACCTGGAGCTATCTAGCTGCACAGCAGACGCAGCCCTAGCCTCAAAAATAGGGGCCTGATTTTAGGGGGTAAGTCTCGACCACCTAAATTGAGTGTTTTTCATCCGGCCCGCCTTGAATGGGTACGGTTTTTTCGAGGTGCTCCCGGTCACGTCATATTACTGGACGTCTATATATGTATTGTATGACTAAGTGTCGACTTGCCTTACTAAAATCAGGCCCTATTTTTGAGGTTGGAGCTACTGTCGGATATAGGAGACATCAGGTCTGTTGTATTAATTGGCTAGTTGCGTACGTTTTTGTAACGCGCCCTGAACTTTGAAGTAGTTTAGCCACGGAACATACATGTCCCGATCAGAGGGAATTTTTTTTGTATATGGGGTGCTAACGTACCCTTACAGCTGACATACTTTTTTAACGCTTTAACGCAATTCCGGCGTTAATTGTTATATTTCATTAATTTTTAAACCTATAAAATTTTTTTCCGCAATTGAACTTTTTAATTAATAACTTTTTAAAAAAAATTATTATTTATAAAGTATTTTTCCGCTGCTTTAAAATTTTGGTAATGTAAGATCAAGTGTTATTAGGTATCTAGCTATATATATACGAGCTGACGCCGGTCCACTATATATAAACACGTCCAGTAACAGGACGCGACCGGGAGCACCCCGAAAAAACCGTACCCACAGGCGGGCCGGATAAAAAAACCCAATTAGGGTGGTCGAGACATGATAACAAACAGAGGGACATACACATTCATTGATTGATTGGTTCTAAAGCTTACCCCGCAGCTAGCTCCAACGCCCCCAACCACTTCAATAGTCGCCAGACACGTTGCAGGAGCCGAAGCTCCTAACGGTCCGTGCAATGTACTTGGCGCCACCCAAACACGTTTTCCTAAGCTGGAGTCGAATCAACTGTCTTTCGTACGCTGCAGGTTGCCCATTGCCTCACTAAAATCAGGCCCTATTGTTGAGGTGGGGGCTGCGCCGCAGGTGCAGCCGTGGCTAGAGCCTTCGGCTTTAGAAGTACCTGCAAGGGTTAAATGTATCGATTAAACCTTGTTAAGAAAATTCTTTATAAAAATAACAAAATTTCAAAAATAAAATTTGATACCTTAATAGAAAACTTTTAGCTTTATTACCGCAAGTTTGTATAAATTAAGAGAAATTAATAAAAATTATAAAAAGAATAAATTTAAATATAATTTCATTTTAAAGTTATTTATTTTATAATTACGCCAAGTTTATAAAAAAATTAGAATCTTTATTTTATATATATACATATATATATTTTTTCACTAAAACAAAATTATTATTATTATTTAAATTAAATTATTAAAAACTTCGTTAAAAATAAAATATAATTATACAACGTGCTATATTATTAAACGGTCTAATCCAGAAAGCGGACCAATTTTGCTAATTTTTAAAATATTTATTTTTAATGAACTATTTTTCAATATAAATAATATAAAATAATTTATAAACCAAACAGAAATAAAGCTAACTATTTAAGCTGGAAACGAAACCCGAAATTTAATTATACGAAACTTAATTTTATATAGTATTATTTTAATAGCCTAAAATCCTAATATTACGGTAAACACGCCTGAATCGATATTATTTTCCTCTTATAATTATTAGCAACAATTAAGAAAAGAACTTAATTATTAATTAAGATTTTAACTTAAAAACGTAAAAGTTTTTTATTTGGCTTTAATATATTTAAAATATATCAAATTGATTACTTATTTAACGTATTATAAAATGCATTAAAACTAATTAAATGTTAAAATTTGTTACATAATAAAAAATATTTTAAACATATTTAAATCAGGAAATTAATTATTAACGGATTTTAACCGAAAATCTAGAAATATTTCGTAAATAATTTAAATTAATTTGCGTTATAATTACGAAATACGCTAGCGTAAAAAGAATATCTATAATTTAGGTAAAATTAAATTTAAAATAAAATTATTATAATAGAATATATAATAATTATAGTATCGAAAAACATAAAAGATTTAAATAAACGTAACAAAGAAATAAGAAAATTATAATTATTAAAACTATTAATTTTTAAAGTTACGTTATACCGTTATTTTCTATTATAACGTGAAAAAATTATTTTAAGTTTTAATACCGCAAAAGTCTATTATTAATAACCGCTTAAAAAGTTAAAAATAAATTAACTTTAGAATTAATGTAATATTTTATTAAATATATTTAAACGTAAACGGAAAATTAAACACATATCCTTATTTTCGACGGTTACGAAAATTACTATTCGATAAAATTCGGAGAATATTACGCAAATTATAACATTATTACGTTTTATATATTTACGCATTTTCCGTAACGGTTTTAACCTTTTAATATATTTTATTTCTTTATTTTAAAAAGGGCTTATTCGTTATATATCGAACATTTAATACGATATTATTATATTTATATTATTAAAGAAACTTTTTTTTGCCGTCTTTTACAACGCGTTGAAAGTTATTATAACGTTTAATAATATTAAATCTGGATTTACAAAAGTGAACTTTATTTTATTCGATTTAATAACGTCTTTTCCGAATTTAAAGGTTTTTAAATTATATTTAAGCGCATTTTTTTTCGGTTAACCTTGGCCGGTTTTATTCGTTCCCTGCTTGTAGAAAATTTAACAATATTTACAAAGTAATAAAAAAAGGACATTATTTATAAAGAAATATTAAAAATTATTAAGGCAGTTCGTAAATAAGGATTATTGAATTAGTTAATAGTTTATTAAAAATTAATTCATTATCTTTATATAAAGTTATTTTTTTCAGAAAAAAAAACCATTTAATTATATAAAACGAACTATATTTTAAATAAACGTCGTAAAATTAAAAATAAACGTTTTTAAAATGGAGTAATATTAATAATATAATAAGAATAAATCTTTCTAGCCCAAAAAGAAGGTGATAGTAAAAAAATATATTTAAAAACGATTGGAAATAATTATTAAAAAAGTTTAAAATTAAGTAACGGAAATATAACGTCTGCGGTAAGCCCGGATAAGATACGCCTATTTATAAAAAATTATAAGTACGTTTAGCGAAAAAGAATCCGATTTTTTTAAATTAATTTAATATGTTCTGGTTATATTATTTATATTTGTTATTGCGAAGTGCAACAAAGCGGTCCGCTTCTTGGTTTCGACCGTTTTATAGTACAGCACGTTACTCTTTTTTATTTGACATAATAATAATACAATTCTACGAATTATAATAATATTATAAAAAGTGTAAAATTACTTCAAACAAATCCGGAAATACATTTTCTTTTTGATTATTTAAATATATAAAATACATTCAACGGTTTCAAATCAATATTATATTTTTCTTTTAAAAAGAAACATTTGGTTTATGCGATAATTTCATTATTTCTTTGACACTATAAATATTATTAACTTATACGGCAACATTAAGTGTATAGTTGATAAGTTTATAAAGATTTTACGTTATTGGTCTATTCGTTTTATATTAAATATTATATTTCATAAATAAAGTTATATATTATTTAAAAAATAAAGCGATATAATATTTAATTTAATTTTCGAACAATCTAATATTTGTATTATTCTTGAAATAATTTTTAAAAATCCATAATTATATAAATCTTCTTTTTAAATAATCGGTTTAAATATTATGTAAATTATATTATTAATAAAATCAACCGACAAATAAGGGGCTTTTAGATTAATAATCTTATATTTTCCTTTTATTTTAGTATTTATAAATTCGAAAAAGCTTAATATAAAAATGTTTAAATACATAATTATTAAATAATAAAATTACATGACTTTCGGATTTAAACAAATATAAACGATCGATTTTAAACTATTATAAATCATTTTATTTTCGCAAGCTAAAATAACTTAATTATCATTAATGCAATTTATTTTTTATCGTGATCAAAGAATTTCCGTGTAAAATTTACTTATATCCGTAATTTACGTTTGAATTTTCTGTATATATATAAATATTATTTTACGTATCTTACAATTATTAATAACGCTATAAAAACGAATTCCGAAATATAACAGTGTTTGTAAAGCCGATAATTTATTAAAATATAGTTCTAAAACGGAAATAAAGCGGCCTATCATTAGTTACCCCGAAATTAATATTTAAATTTAACTTTTTTAACTTTTTTAATAATTAATATATTTAAATTGTAAAATACTAGTTTTAAAATTTAATTTAATAATTTACCTATTACTATTAAAACCAATATTAATGTTAATAATATAATAGAAATCATGTAGATTCGTGATTTTTTAATTAAATTTTAATAAATTAAGGATATTTATTAAAAGCTAAAAAAGAACGATTAAATTTTATAATACCAAAATATAATCCTGATATTAAGCTTAGATATATAACAAATTAAAATCCCTTTTTAATTTTATTTATCTCGTATTATTTACCGTCGTTTTTAAAGTAAATATAAATATGCCGGATAGTAATTTTATAATATAATAAAAATTCCAGAAAGTCTTTTGTAAAAGAGTTTATAATAACGATTTAGTTAAACGGTTTATAATGATGTGCAATTAAATATAATTAACTATAAATAAATTATAAGATTTATATTATATTAAGCGTTGAATAGTTATAGCATCGAGGTATTTATTATAGAAAATCTAAAATAGCGAAAAGAATTTAACCATAGCAAATTAAAAATTGTACCATTTTTAAAAACATATAAATTATAATAAAAATCGATATAATTAATTTAGATAGCAGGAAAAATATTTAAAAGTCTTGCGAATAATCCTAATAACAACGAAATAGTTATCGAAATTTAATTTGATTTTTCGGCGCAGTAAAATAATATTTATAAATTTTCGAAACAAAATAATTTTAAATTACGAGACCGGTCGAAAATAAAGCTTTCATAATATTCGTTATTTAAAAGTAAATATATTTATAATACGATCTTAATATGTTTAAAAGAAAATCAAGATTATTATGTTTAAAAAAATCAAAATAAATTTATAGCGGTTAAATCTTATAATAATTTATATATTTCTAATTTTATATATTTCTAATTTTATTTATATATTTAAAGTTTTAAAGCCAAAAATATAAATATAACAATAATTGAAAGCCGTTTTATTAAAAAGAAAATTTAAAACATAATAAAATTTTAATGTAAACGAGGAACAAATATATGTTTTCTTATTTAATTTTTCCCGTTAAACGGTAGCGGAAGCCAAAAAACTATTTATTTTTATTAAATGTAAATTATGTTTTTAAAACCATTTTTAGAGAAATTGAACGGAATATCAGATTTTTACTTAATTCAAGACCTAATTAAATTAATTTAAGTGGTTTCCGGACTTAATAAATATTATTATTATAACATTTTAAAATATTACATTTTATTGCCGTAATATTTAATTTATAAAAAAACCGTAATTTTTATTTTATAAAAATTATAAATAATTTTTCGTAAGTATCGAAATTTGTTTAATTTAAAATAAGGGTATTATATTTCTATATTTTAAACCGATTTATACAAATTATTAAATATTATTACGCTAAAAACTTAATAAGAATCGGAAGAAATTATAAGGCCACGATAAACCGTATTTAATCTTAATTAAGATATATTATATATAATTATTATATTTAAATCAATATGTACATATTTAAAGAGAATCTTAATAATTTAAATATTAATTCAGTATACAGTTTATACGCTTTTATAGTTCGGAATTACGACCCCGGTTATTATAATATCCGTAACCGTATATATCGTTTATAACGTATTAAAACATCTTTTTTAAAAGTTTTTTTTCCCCGTTATTTATACCGGCGGCCTAGAACCTGTTATTTCTTAATATTTTGAATTTATTAAACTTGCTTTTGTTGCCGTACGTACATTTATATAATTCGTTTACTTTTATATTGAAGTGGAGTGTAGAGTAGGAATGGGTGCAGCTGCTGCCGCAGCTGTGGCTGCATACTACTGCAGGACGCGTCAGCTACAGCTTCTAGCTGTTTCCATCTGCTTCGCCGCTGGGCATCTCGGCAATCAACTCGGCTATGGCTAGTAGATCAGCGACGTCTATATATTACTGACCTGACAACCTTTGTATCTAGTCTTACAGACCAAGGCATTCCATAGCATAGTAGCAACGTCCGACATTTCTTCCTTCCAAGCACCGATCAAGATGTTCTGCGTACACCGACTTTGATGAGCCCTGTCCCAATTCATTATTAAGCCGAAATCGTCGTTATCAACAAAACCTAATAATACGTAATTTAATGCTATAAATAATACATTAGAAAAGGAAATTAAAGTAACGTCTTTTAATAAGTTTAAAAAATCGAACGTTAAAAATAAACGGGGTTTACGCGATAATAATAATAATTATTACGGCCAGCGAAATATAGCATGATAGCTAGTTTATTGGTACTATAAACGAAGATTTTAAGCTGAAAAAAAAAGAAGGAAAGGCAAAATTGCGAAGTGCGTAAAGATTTACAAATATCCCCACTTTCTGTATGGCAGGTGGCTAGTTCGTATGGCAGCTATTAGTCCCATATGACGGTTGCCAGCCTTACGGTTTGATCCTGGTAGCGGCTGCCGTTATATTACCCCTTTCTAAAAACTTATATACGATTAAAAAAAGTATGCAAGTTTTTGTTAATTATAAATACCGTTTTTTCCTTATTAATCCGGTTTCTGCTTTCGCGGCCTTATTATTATCGGGGTAATTTTCGTTAATTTCGTCGGCTACCGTTACGCGTATTTATTTTTATAAGCGGACCGGTAATTTAAATACTTTAAAATATTCCGTATAAAACCGTTTTATTATAATCGGTACGTTTTTAAAATTGGTTACGGAATATTATATTTCGTCGGGATCGTAACCTTTTTATTTAGCTTAATATTATAACTTTTTATAATGTCCGTTAAATTTTAATTATTTAATTTATTTTATTTCGAATTTTGGTTTACCGTTAATTTTTTTAAATAACGGTAATATTTATATTTATTAAAGTAACGGGTTATCGTCGGTTTTACGTAACCGATCGGCGTAAAATAAGTTAATTATTTTATAACTTAACGGTAAATCGAAAACGAAATTATATCCGCGTTTTTTTATAATTTTAAAAAATTTTACTTATTACAAATTTAAACGAATAATCGATATTTATATCGTAAAGCCTTTTTTACGGAAAAAAACTTTATCGCCGACTTTAAAATCGATTAAACGACGTTTTTTATTAACTTATATCTTTTAACGTTTTTACGTTTTTAATATAATTCTTTTCGCAAATATTTAAACGTTTTTAATTTATTTAACAATTATTAATATTTATTACGTTAATTAAGTTTTTACCTTTATTATATTTAAATTTAACGATAATAAATTCCGAATATTTTTATTTAATATAATTTTTTACAGGATTATATTAATCGATAAATATTATAATAAATTATACGCAAAATTTAATACCGGTATATATACGTTTTAATCGTTTTAATATTTATCGATATAAAAACGTAAACGTTAATTTAATTTTTAATTTATAAATTTAATAACCTTTTAAATTTACGGATATAAAACGTTTTCGTAACGATACTTTGTACCGGTAAATTCGTTTAATTTAATTAAAAATTAAAAAATAAATTATCTTACGTTATTATTAATTTAAATAATAAATATTTTAAAAAAACGATATAAATATCGATAATATCGGTTAATTAAAATTTTAACGGTATTAATCTTTTTACTTAATAAGGTTATTATAATCCTATTAAATTTATCGATAAACGTTTATATATAATTATAACCGTAAAGGTTTTTTGGCATATTTTTTCCGTTAACGGCGACGTAATCCTAAATATTATTCGGAATAAAAAAAAATAAAAAAATCCCGCAATTTTATCTTAAAACGTTTTATTTCGTCGATAATCGTAATAATTTCGAATATATTATTAAATATCTTGTTTAAACCGGGGCCAGGTATATTTCCGTATTAATATTTTAATTATTTTATTTTAACCAAAATACGTAAATATTTTAAATACGTAAATTTTACGAATTAATACGGTACGGAAAAAAAAGTAACCGTTAATTATTTTCTTAAATATTACTAATTTATTATCCTTTTTACTTAAATTTTATATTTCGTTTTCGTAACGGATAAGGTCGATTAAATTAATACTTTATAAGATATTTTCGATTCGTACCCCAGTCGGCATCTTGTTAGTAATAACGATAAAAAAATTTAATCGTTTTGGCAAAATTAAAGCTTAATTTCTTTTTTCTTTTTTTCGGGCTTTAATTATAAGCAAATTTACCGTTTTTCGTAATAAAATATCCGTAACGATATTTTTTTTATTAAATTAATATTGAAAAATAATATTAAAATTAAAAAGGAAATTAATTTATCGGATTTAACGCGTAAAAAAAATACCTTTTTTTGCAAAATATAATAAAGCTTAATAATCGGTAATAACAAAAAACTTTTATTTTTAAAATTTAAAGTAATAATATTCGAAAATCTGAACTACGGTAAGCAATTTTCGGTTTTAAATAAAATATATCCTTTTTGCTAAGGTTATAATTTTCGAAAAATATTTTACGGGTTTTTATTTATTATTTTCTTATTATTATCAAATAACATTTTTAATTACGTTACGGAATACGTTTATCTTTATTTTAATCGGTCGGCCAGGTTAAAAAAAGACCAAAACTGGGGTTTCGCAAATAAACCGTTTTATTTTTTTAAAAGCCTTTTTTTACTTAAATCTTATTACGAAAAAGATATCTTTTTTTAATAAACGGTTTAATAATTTAATTATGCCGTTTTTATAATAATAAAACATTTATACGTAATTATAAAATTTTATAAATAAATAAATTATAATACGGTTATTAAAGTTTTTAAATTTTTATTTTTAAATTATTTTAATTTTAATTAAGTTAATAAAAATATTAACGTTTACTTCCATAATAACACCAAAATAATCCATTTTTTTAACGTTAAACCGGAACTTTTTAATATTTTTTTAAAAATTAACTTTATATAACCGGTAAATAATTTTTTTGTAATATTTTTAATATTTTTTTTCCGCACCGGAATAAATTAATACGTTATCGGTATAAACGTTTGCGTAATAATCGAAAAATTTATATAATTAAGTATTAATAAACGATTATTATTAAATAAAGCTTATTTTTAATCCAAATAAAAATATTTTCTATTAAAACGTTTTTTAACGGGTTTTAAATATTATTAAATATTTCGATTTTATAACGATATAAAGTTTATAAAACGTTTAAATAATATCGATTTTAATAAAACGTTTAACGTTTCGGTAATTAAATATAATACCGTTAAATAAAAAAGTTAAAATAAAGTAATTTTTTAAGTATTAATTTCTTTAACGATAATCGATATAAAACCGGTATTCCGATAAATAAGGTTTTAAAGCAAATAAAATTAAGGCAATATTTTTTCGCATATATAATTCGATAAAATTTATCTTTAATAATTTAATTACCATTTTTCTTTTGCGGAAAATATTAAATAAACGTTTTATAAATAAAAAGTTTAAAAGTAAATATCGGCCGGTCGAGTTCCAGAATTACGTTATAGCTAAATTAAAAATTTAAGAAAATATTGGCTTTTTTTTTAAAAAAAAAAATTTTCCAGATAAGCAAAAGGTTTTAATAAAAATTTCCGGATTCGTTTTACGTATTCCGGATCTTTATTTTCGGGAAAAGGGATTTTTTAACCGTTATATATTTTTTAATTTTTTAAAGCGGTTATTATTATAACGTTCGATTTTTTATTTTTAAAAAAAATAACTTTTTAAAATAATAATTATTTACTTTATCGTTTTATACGAAAGTTTATTTTTAATTTATTCGTTAATAAAACGATAATTACGTTATCTTTAATAATTTTTATAACGGAAATAATCGGCTTAATATTATATACATCCGGTATATCTTTTTCGTTTATTATATTTCATAAAATAATAAATACGGATATTAAAATAAAATCGTTTTCGGGTTTTTTCTATAAACGTCGAAAGATTTGGTATTATTTATCGGCCTTTTTTATAACGCAATTACGGCAGTAAACGTTTTTTTAAACTTTAAGGTTAACGTATCCATCCAACTAGCATCGGGTTAAGAGTTTAATCGCTGGTAAAAACTTGGCTAAAGCTAGTAAATTATCGGGCTAGATAATATTTTTATTTTTATAATTTAATAATAAATTATATTTTTTTATTTAGTCAAAACCGATAAAAATATCGTATTTAATATCCGTAATTTAAAAAACTTAATCGAAAAAACGTTAACCGTTAATTTCGAATATTATAATTATTTAGGTTTTTATTTAGCCGGCAGGTTATTTTTAATAATTCTGCAACTAAATTAACTTTTTTAACCGGATAATATAAATTTATAATTACTTTTTTACTTATTTAATAAAAAAAGGGTTAACAAAAAGTCGGATTTGTATTCCGGTATTATAAAAAGCGATAATACGTAAACTAATCCTATTTATTTAAATTTATATAATTTTAACAAAAATTTTATATTTTTTAGGATTATTTATTTCCGTTATTATTAATATAAAAAAAATTATTAAAAAATCTTTTAACGGTTTTATTTTTTTTCCGATTTGTTAAAATTAAACAAATTATTTATTATTTTTACTGTAATAACCTTTTTTTTATTAGGGCAGTTACTAACCTTATATCCCATCTTATCATAATTAAAATACGTACCGGGTTTTTAATAAACCTTTTTTTTAACCTTTAATAAAGGCTTGCCGATATTGCCTAAAATTCTTAATTTGCCGGAATTATTATTCGAACAAAATTTCTTATTTTTATTTTTCGGTTTATTAAAATTATATAATCAGGATTTACGCTTTTATTAGCGCTTTTTATAAATAAGCTGGTTATTATAAACAATTATAACGACGTAATTATAAAACTTTTCGTAAATAACGTTAAGATTACGGCTATTTTTAAAAAAACGTAAGTTAAAATTTAAAAGGATATATTTTTATAAAATTTACTTTTATTCGTTTTCGATAATTTTGGCCTTTTAAGCAAAAACGTTAAATTTAAAAATAAAATTGTAAATATTTTAATCTTTGCCGAGTTTAAAGGTAAAGATATAAAAAGTTTTTTTAGTAACGGAAACTTAATTCGGATCGTAATATAATAATTTTAGCACCTAAATTATTTTAATTACATCAAAAAAAATTACGTAATTAATCGGTAACGAATTTTAATTACTTATTCGGCCTTTTTTTTAAAAAAGTTTATTAAATAAACCATATAAATTTTTTCGTTTCGAAAAGTTAATTTATTTATTTCGAACTTATTTACGACCTTACGGACTTAAATATTAAATTTAATTTTATTACCGTTAAATTTAATTAAGTTATTAATATAAACTTTTTTTTTTGGTTATAATTAAAATTCGCGTTATTAATTTTTGTAAATTTGCAGAAAGTGGGCCATATTATTATATTAATAGGGCGAAACGTGCTGGTATTTCCGAAAGCGTTATTAATTATGTTTTTTTGTTAAAGGCGGTCGGCGTTATCGGAAAAAGTGGGGGAAAAATAGCTTTATTTAGCCTAAAAACAAGCGATTTCGTTGCGGAGTTTTTAAAGTTTTCCCTGGATATCCTGGTTATCGTTAGCTATCTCGTCGATTAGCTGCCTGTTAGGGTCGGTTTTTAGGTGGTTATGGTTTTGATCTTGGTTTGATAAACCCTTTATTTTTACGGATTCGGTTTTGTTTTATAACATATCGTTTTCCGCATTTTGGTTTAAGTTTTAAGAAGGCATTTCGTTTTTTATATTTTTAATTTTACCTTTAATTAATTTAAATCGCTTTAAATGTTAACTAGCTAATAGGTAATCTTTTTTAACAAACATCTAATCTTGATGCTGGTTAATCTGGGTCTTGGGTTTGGTTTAGGACGTATTATTTTTCGTCGTTATGTATCGACGTAAAAAAGGTATGGTACCTTATTTATTGATCGTTAGGCCAGCGAAAAAGGGAATAAGCTTAGAATAATGTTACGGCCAGCGAAATATAACATGATAGCTAGTTTATTGGCGCTATGAACGAAGATTCTAAGCTGAAGAAAAGAAGGAAGGAAAGGCAAAGTCGCGAAATGCGTAAAGATCTACAAATGTCCCCACTCTTTGTGTGGCAGGTGGCTAGTTCGTGTGGCAGCTGTCAGTCCCATGTGACGGTTGCCAGCCTTACGGTTTGATCCTGGTGGCGGCTGCCGTTACAATAATCGCGATATGAAATTTAAAACTAAAAAACGTAATCCGATTAATTTTAATTTAGGTAAATAACGCGAAATATATTTATTTTTAAGGTAGGGTTGTAATTATAAGGCGTAATAAGTATAAATGTTGGCCTAATTTTAATTAAAATTAATAATTTAAAAAGATATTAAAAGATTAAATTATTTTTAACATTTTAAAAAGCTTTAATTTAGGTTTTGTAACGTTATATATTTATTTAAGTTATTATAAGCAGAATATAATAATGGGTAAAACGTCTATTATAACCTTTTATAACTTTTAATATTATACTTTAAAACTTGTTAAAGTTTGAAACGCGTATGTATATTTCGTCAGCTTATTTAAATTCTCACGGCATAGTAACGTTATTTAAAAATTCGCAATAATATTTGCTTTATATTAATAAATAAAATTTAATAAAGGTTATAGCGAAGGTTATTACTTTCCGCAGTTTCTAACGGTATATTTTTAAATTCGTTAAAATACGAAACGTTCTAATTATATTTCATTAACTTATTTAAAACCTTTACGAAATATTAATATCGCTTAGAAGTTTAAAAACGACATTCGATTTGTATTAAAATAATTCCTTCGCGCGAAAAAATAATATAATTAAAATTATTGTTAAATCTTTTATTTATTATATCCGTTTTTTTATTAAATTTAAGTACCTTAAATATTATATAAATATCGATTTATTTAAACGGGATTAATTATATTTATTAATAAATATATAACGGATCTTCTAAGTTTAAAAATTACCGGATCTTTAAATTACGTATTTTAAATTATAATCTATCCTCTTTATTAATAAATAATATTTTTTAACTTATAGCTATTAGTTTATAATGCTGCATTAATACTTTTTGAATTTTATTTTTCGCTTTTCTTTTTAAGTTTATTATATTAGACTTTAAAATGTTTTTATTTTTAACTTCTGGGGTACCTTGGTTCGGGTCGATTAGTTAGCGTATGGGATTTATTATGCGGGTAAATAAATTAGATTAATAATTTGTCCTTAATATCGGATAAATTATTTTCTTTTTATAGATATAATTATTCCGGTATCAATTTCTTTTAGGTATTAGTTGGGAATGTTTAATATTACGGTTTTATAGTAAATTCGAAGCTTTTACGTTTTATGTTTTTAGTTTTTTAGTTTGTAATTTTTTGATTTCGGTTTGTTCGAATTAGATGCTTTAAAGTTTAATTAATACTTTCCCGGTTTTATTATTTATTTTGTTCCTTTTTATAAGGATTTTAGTAGTTTTGTATTGTTAGGGCCGGATAATTTCATTGGAGACCAAAAGATATTATTTATCGGTAAATATTCCGCGTTAAAATTTATTAATATTTTAGTTTGCGGTTTTTAAAACTAAGTTTTTTTGGCGTAACGGACGTATAGAAGTATAAAGCTTTTATTATTTGGTACTGCGTTTTTTTTTTCGGCGTACTTAGGGCTTTAAATAAGTTTCGGAAATTTTGTACTTTAGAATTTCATATTTGTATACCGAAAATTAGATAATTTAAATAATTATTAAAATGTTCGGTATTAGTATTAAATATATTACGCTACTTAAAAATTTAATTTTTATATATAATTATTCGTTCGGTAATTAGCTATTTATATTAACGGATTTTGTTTTCGCTTGATATTATAAAGGTTATGTTTATATAATGTATCGCGTTTTGATATTAAAATTACAAAATTATTATACGTTTAATATTACTTATATACTTATTAAAGAAGCGAGCGAGCCGGATAAACGAGCGAGCCGGATAAACGAGCGAGCCGGATAAACGAGCGAGCCGTTTTTAAGTAGTCCGTAACAATGGATCTTAATAACGTAACTGTAATATATTAAATTAACTTAAATTAATCGAATATTTGTTTGCTAATTATATTTTCAACTTTTTTTTAACTATGCATTTTATATTAAGGCTTATTACAGATGTTATGTTATTATTTCTTTCTCTTAACCTGCTTACGATTAATTATCCTTTAATGCGTTTAAGTTAATATTACCCTTATTTCGCAAAAACTAAATACGACCGATTATAAAATTATCATTAATCGAATCCTTAATTTATATACGGAAGCATTTCCTGTATGGTTTTAATACGTTAAAGATATATTTTGAAGGCCGTATTATGGGGTATATTAGAAGGCGTATTAAAGGGCGTATTGCGAGACGTTTTACAGGGTACGTAGGTATATTATAGCGCGTGCTATAGTCCTTATTGCAGTACGTATTATAGCGTGTAATTAGTTTAATTTCGTAATAATTTGATTTTACGCGATTAAAAGATTAACATAAACGTTTTTAATATAAAGGAATATTTATTATATAAGATAAATAAGTTTTTTTAATTAACAAAAAGGCGGTAATAATAAAATGCTATTAATAGTTGCTAAAAGTAGTTGGTTATATACTGATTAAAAAGGAAAAATGGTAACATAGTAGCCGTAATAAGCCTTGATATAAGATGTATACTTGCAAAGAAGCTGGAGATATAATTAGCAAATAAGTATTCGATTAATTTGAATTAATTTGATATGTTATAGTTAAGTTACTAAGATACATTGTTGCGGAATACTTGAAAACGGCTCGTTCGTTTATCCGATTCGCTTGCTTATTTAAAATATTATATAAATTATTATTGAATATAAATATTCGGAAGGTTAAACGATTGAAACTAGGCGAGTTTTTACAGAATAAATAGCGGTCAAATTTGTAATATAAACAATATTTATTTTAAGTATTTAAAGACCTAGTATTTAATAATTCATATTTTTTATGTCTTTAATTTTATTATTATATTTTAATATAATAACAAGACGAATAAAGTTATATATTATTTTGTATTTTCGTTGAAGTTTAGTAGAAATGGAAATTAAAAGTTATTAAAATACATAAAGGCATTTTTTATTAATGTTTCGAAAGATATATATATTTAACCGAAATCTTCGAATAAATATTTAATATTACTCTTAAATTATCCTTAATACAATATGTGTTAAGAATTATATAACCATAAATAAATTACATTTTTAAAGATATTTTAATAAATTTAATTTTATAAGAACTATTTGATCTTAAAATATTATTGGAAATCTATTTAAAGGTATTTATAAATAATTTATTACTTAATATAAGATCTGGTGAAATGGTAAAAATAATTAACGTTAATTTAAAACATTAAACGCCGGATTTAATATAAGCTTTATTAAATAATAACCTGGCGTTATTTATATTTTTATATATATCTTAATTTTGTGTTAAATCTTTACATAATTTTTCCAGATAATTATCGAATTTTATTTTAATAAACGGTAATAATACTATTTAAATAATTTCAGATATTAAATATTCAAAATTGAATATTTACGTATTAATGAATTAATATTATTAAAACGTTACCGATAATATTTTTAAATAATTATAACAAAAACTAAAGTTAAAAGACCAACACATTTAAAATAAAATAAAGATTCTATATTAGAATTCATTTAAACATATATTAATAATAATATAAAATATACAACAATTTACAATATAGTAACAAAGTTTACAGATTATAAATAAATTATAAAAAGATTCGAATATAATTAAAAGACTTAGAGTTAAGAGTTAGGATTATATAATTATAAGTATATAAATAATTAAATATGAAGTTAAATTAACGTTACTTTTCTTATAATAAAATAATAAGTTATAAAGAAAAATAAATAATTATGTATAAATTATAAGTAATTTCTTTAGTTATAAATTGCTTAATATAATTTATAAAAGCCTTTTAATTAAATAGATAACGAATTAAGTTATTTAAATGATTTAATGAAAAATTAATATTAATTACTTAAATTAAAACTTATTATCGTTTTATAAAGCTTTAAAATCCTATATAAGCGAACGAGCTATATAAGTAAACGAAATAGATTTTTAACGGCAATAATATAAAACGTCTTTTCAAAGAAATTAAAATAAATTTAATGATTTAAGATAAAAAAAAATTTGAATTTTTTAAAAACAAGTTGTATTTTATGTATATAGTTTCCGATTTTTTTAGAAGCTAGATATTTCGGTTAATACACTTAAACTGATAATATCTTTAATTTGCGAAGATTAACGCCGACTAAAAAGAAATTAATTATCGAAAAACTCTTTAACCAACATAGGGAAATGTTTTGTATTCGGCTTTAATATATTAAAAATATAATTACTATATTATTAACTTAATACGTTATAAAACGCTTTAAAATTAATTAACCGTTAAACTTTATTAAACGCTAAACATTTTTTTCCCTGTTTAATCGGTAACTGAATTATTAGCGAGTTTTAAAAAATAATTAAGAAATATTGCGTAAATAATCTGAATTTTTTAAATTATAATTGTAAAATACGACATAGTAAATGAAAAATATTAATAACTTTAATGAAATTACATTTTTAATAAATTCTTTTATAATAATAAATACAATAATTTTTAATACCGAAAAAAGTAAAAAACTTAAATAAAAATAATAAAAATAATAGAAAAGTGGAGAATAAATTATAATCGAAGCAATTATTAATTTTTAAAATTCAATTATAGCGTTTCATATAAGCACGCTTAACATTTAAGTATGCGCAGCATTTTTTTAGCTATTCGAATTATATATTTTTAATTATTTATAACGTTTCATATAAGTTCGCGAGCTAAACAAGTTCGCGAGCCGTTTTTGTTAATATTTTAACTACTTAATTTTAATTATTAATTTTTTAATACCAATAATATGGAACGTCTTATAAAAGAATTTAGGATAAATTTAGCCATCCAAACTAAAAACCAAAAATAGAAGTTAAGCTTTAAAAAGTTATATTTTATATATAATATCCCCGAATTTACTTTAAAAGCCCGATATTACGGTCGATACGTCCGAGCCGATATTATCTCCCAATTGCGAAAATTAACGGCGACCGAAAAGAAATTTATTATCGAAAAGGTTCTTAATTTAAATACGTAAACGTTTTTTATCCGATTTTAGTACGTTAAAGATATGGTTAATATATTGCTAGCCCAGCGTATTACAAAACGCGTTAAAATTAACTGGGCGTCGAACTTTATTAAACGGCAAAAAAAATTCCAAACGCGTTTAAATCGGAAAATCGATTATTAACGGGTTTTATGCGAAAATCCAAAAACGTTTCGCAAATAGTTTAAACTTATTCGGGTTATAATCGCGAAGTACGGCATCGCAGAAAAGGATATTTACAACTTCGACGAGACTGGATTTTTAATAAACCTTTTTATAATAACGGGTATAGTAATTATTAATACCGAAAAATATAAAAAACTTAAATAAACGTAATAAAGGAATAAAAAATAAATTATAATTATTTAGGTTATTAATTTTTAAGGTTAGGCTATACCGTTATTTATTATTATAACGGGGAGAAATTATCTTAAATCCTGGTACCGCAATAACCTATTACCAGCAACTAATTAAAAAATTGCATTAAATAATAATAGCTAAATAATAAATAAATTAAGTTTCGAATAAATCTAGCATTTTAATAAACATACTTGGACGCGTACGAAAGGTTCAAAACGTTTTTTTATCTTCGACGGCCACAAAAGTTATTATTCGATAAAAATTAAAAAATGTTACGTTAATAATAATATTATTACGCTTTATATACCCGCGTATTTTTCGTATCGGTTTTAACCTTTTAATATATCTTATTTTTTTATTTTAAAACGCGTTTATTCGCGGTATATCGAAAATTTAATACGACGCTATTATATCTATATTACTAAAAAAGATTTTTTTGCCGGCTTTTATAACGCGTTCTAAACTGCCATAACGTCCGATAATATTAAATCTAAATTCGCAAAAACTGGGCTTATTTTATTCGATCCTAATACCGTTTTTTCCGAATTAAAGGTTTCTTTAATTATACCTACGTTAAGCGTTTCCCCGTTAACTTTTGCCGGTTCCATTCGTTCCCTGCCCGCAAAAACCCTGAAAAATATTAAGGAAATAACGAAATAAAAACGTTATTTGCAAAAAAAAAAAAAAAATTGGAAATTAACAAGGTAACTTATCAAAATAAAAAATGGTTAAATCGGTTAATTTTTTAACTAAAAGTAACTTACTGCTTTTATACGAAAATGTTTTTTTTTGGAAAAAAGTTACTTAATTACGCGAAACGAATCATATTTTAAGTAAACGTTATAAGATTAAAAATAAACGTTTTTAAAAAGAAGAAATATTTATTATACAAAAAAAAACAAGCTTTTCTGGCCTAAAAAGAAAAGGGTAGTAAAAAAATACAGCTAACAACAGCTGGAAGAGGTTATCGTAAAAAGGTTAAGACCAAGGAACGGAAGTGTGGCGTCTGCGGGAAGCCTGGACACAATGCGCGTATTTATGTAAAAGTTGTAAATACGTCTAGCGAAAAAGAATCCGATTGATTTGAATTAATGCGATATGTTGTTGTTAAGTTATTTGAATTTGTTGTTGCGAGGTGCCAAAAAACGGCTTGCGAGCTTGTTTGGCTCGCGAGCTTGTGTGGGACGTTATTTTAATATTAATATTATAAAATGTTTTATAAGAAGAGCGAAAATAAATCTAATTATATAGGCCAAAAACGAAACCCGAAACTTAATTATAAAAAGCTTAGTTTTGTTTATAAAGTTCTATCTTTGACCTTAACATACCGTATTATCAGTAAACGTACCCGAACCGATTTTTATTTATTTTATGCAAAATTTAACGACAACCGAAAGAAAATTCATTATTAACTAAATTCTTAACCTAAATACGTAAATAGTTTTTATCCGGCTTTAATACGTGAAATATATAATTAATATATTACGAACTTAGCGTATTATAAAACGCTTTAAAATTAATTAGCCTTCGAATTTTATTAAACGGAAAAAAGCATTAAACGCGTTTATTTAAGAGAATTAATTATTAATAAATTTTATCCGATAATGTAAAAGCATTTGGTAAATAATTCGGACTTATTCGGTTTATAATCGTGAAATATGGGATCGTAAAAAAAAAAGTTTTCTAATTTTAGCAAAATTAACCTTTTAATAAAATTCTTTATAATAACGGGTATAATAGTTATTAATACCGAAAAATATAAGAGATATAAATAAACGTAATGCAAAATGAAAAATAAAATATAACTATTTAAATTATTAATTTTTATAATTAAGTTGTATTTTTATTAATAATTATAACAGAAACAATGTATATTAAATAATAATAATTTAATAAAAATACAGTAAATAACGAATAAATCCTAGATTTTAATAAATATATTCGGACGTACATATAGGCATCAATTATATCCGTGCGCCTTATTAATCCACCTCCTCCCCTATATTAGCCCTATAACTTTAATACTTTATTTCTTTATTAAAACGCGTCCAATTAATAAGTTATATATATCATTTGGAAGCTTTAAAGCTAGGCTTCAATACCGTATATACCATTCCCGAACGCAACGAACGGCTCTTAAATTTTTGGGAAGTGACTTAATAAGCCTCGTTACAAAGCAGAAATCCAACTGTAATTACGCGTCTTTAATTATTTCGAATATACGGTAACGTTATTCTTCGTTATTAAGTAAATACCCGAATTCGGGTTTAATTTTGTAAATTTTATTCTTTAAAGCGCGCTAAAAATATTCGATAAGGTTTAAATCGGGCGCATGCGAACGTTATTCGATTACCTAAATACTATAACTTTCGAAAAACTTTTTTATAACGGCAGCTTTATATATTAGGGCGTTATCTTAAACGAAAAGATCGCCAGCTTTATATAACGTTAGTAGGCCTTTTTTAAAAGTTTCGATATAACGCCGGGCGGTTATTCCGCCACCGGGTAAATCCGGACTTTTTTTGCAAAAAACAATAAGAAAAAAACCGCTTTTGCCGTTACGTTATTATATTATCATCTAAATTATAACGAAAAAGATAACCTTTTTATAATTTTTTAGGTTTATAAAATTTTTCTTATAACGTTTTAACGATAAGCAAAATACTTATTAATTCGGGCGTCCGGGTACGGTTTATATAAAGCATTCATTAAAAAAAAGTATTAAAAAAAGTATTTTTGGTTATTTCGTTTAAAGGCTTTTTTGGCGAAACGTAATCATTTACGCATATCGTTAATCGTTAAGTTAATCCTTTTCGTAACGCGTTATTTTCCTTAACGTAAGCCTACGGAAAAAGTGCTTTATCGATAACAAACTAATATAAGTACCGTTTTTTATTAAAGCTCGCGGTACATATCCTAGGGATAACGACGGTTTAGTTAATAAAGATATAAAGTTAGGCGATTTTGAATTGCCCGTTAACGATATTCCCGTAATAAGTTATAAACCGTTCTGTAAATAATAAAGCGTTAAAGTTATTCCCCGACTCGCTGACGGTCTATTCCCATCGCTTCAGCTACCCGGGTCTGGGTTGCACCTTTTGCCACAGCCCCAATCATAAAGGCCCGGGCCTTTGGATTGAATTCGTCCTTAGGCCGACGATCAGCAACAAAAACGGAAGCAGCCGTATCTAAATCCATATGGTGGTTGGTAAGTTATTGGATAATGAAGTGGTAAGGGGTGGAGATATATGTCGAAGTTGGAAGGTGGGGTTGTCCGAGCGTACGGATACAATTGATCGGTGTGTGTATACAAAAAGTTCGAAACGTTTTTTTATTTTTAACGGCTCCGAAAATTATTATTTAATAAAATTCGAAAACTATTACGTTAATTATTACATTATTACGCTTTATATAACCGCATATTCTTTATATCGGCTTTAACCTTTTTATCTATCTTATTTATTTATTTTAAAAGGCATTTATTCGCATTATATCAAAAATTTAAAATAACGTTATTATATATATATTACCAAAAAAAAAGAATTTCGCCGACTTTTACGACGCGTTTTAAGTTGTTATAACGTCCGATAATATTAAGTCTGAATTTGTAAAAGTTAGATTTATCTTATTCGATTTTAAAAATGTTTTTTCCGAATTGGAAATTTTTCCAGTTATATTTATGCTAACCGTTTCCCTCTTAGCTTTTACCGTTTTATTTTACCTTTCGAAAAAACCTTTAAAAATATCAGTAAAATAATAAAATAAAAACGATATTTATAAAAAGATTTAAAAATTTATTAAGGTAATTCGTTGACAAAAATACTTTAATAGATTAATTTTATACTAAAAGTTTATAGATTATTATTATATAAACCTGCTTTTTTCCCGGAAAAAACATTTAATTATACGAAACGAACTACATTTTAAATAAATGTTATAAAACCAAAAACAAACGTTTTTAAAAATGAAAAATAAGTCTTATATAAAAGAGAAAAGCTATTTTAGCCTAAAAGAAAACGTACTAAAAAAATATAACTAATAACAGTTAAAGAAGGTTATTATAAAAAGGTTAAAATTAAGGAACGGAAAGATAAAGTATACGGCAAGCCCGAAGATAATACGCGTATTTATAGAAAATTTATAAATGTTTTTAACCCAGAAAATTTGATTAATTTAAATAATATAATATGTTATTATTAAGTGATTTAGATTTGTTGCTGCGGAATGCCAAAAAGTATTACGTATACTTATATATTGCGCGTGCTTTTACGGCACCCTACTATTATTTATTATTATAAAACAAAGAAACTGTTTTAAGTTTAAATAATATGATAATTTATTATTAATAACCTATTAAAAAGTTATATTAAGTAATAATAATTGAATAATACATAAATTAAGTTTCCAACAAGTTTAACGTTTTTATAAATATATTCGAATATAGACGAAAAGTTCGCAAAGTTTTTTTATTTTCGATAATTACGAAAACTGCTATTTAATAAAATTCGAAAAATATTAGCCTAATAATAATATTATTACGCTTTATATGCTCGCGTATTTTTTCTTTTCGGCTTTAACGTTTTAATGAATATTCTTTTTCAAAACGAGCTTATTTAGTATATATCGAAAACTTAATGTAATATTATTATACCTATATTATTAAAAAAGTTCCGCCGGCTTTTACGATACGTTTTAAACTACCATAACATCCGATAACATTAAATATGGATTCGCAGAAGTTGGTTTTATTTTATTCGATTTTATTAACTTTTTTTCGGCATTAAAGGCTCCTTTAATTATATTTATGCTGACCGTTTTCCCTCTAACTTCCCCCGGTTTTATCTTATTCCTTACGAAAACCTTTAAAAATACCGAGAAAATAATAAAATAAAAACTATATTTAAAACAAAATTAAAAAACTAGCAAAATAATTCGTTATAAAAATAACTAAATCGGTTAGTTTTATAATAAAAGGTTATATATTATTATTACATAAAGCCTGTTTTTCCGAGAAAAAAAATGTTTAATTACGCAAAATGAACCATATTTCAAGCTAATGTTATAAAATTAAAAATGAACGTTTTTTCTTTTTCCAAAAAAAAGAAATACCTATTATACTTAACAAAAACGACCTTTTCTGGCCCAAAAAATGTAATAAAAAATACAGCTAATAGCAGCTGGAAAAGATTATCGCCAGAAGGCGAAAACTAAAGAACGGAAATATAACGTTTGCGGCATATCCGGGCATAATACGTATACTTATAACAAAGTTATATATAGATTTAACGAAAAGAAATCCGATTAATTTAAATTAATATAATATATTTTTATTAAGTTATTTAAATCTATTATTATAAGATGCTAAAAAACGGCTCGTTCGCTTCTACGTCTCGCTCGCTTATTTAAAACGTTATATATTTTATTATATATAATATAATAATTATTAATCCGTTACTTTTCTATTTCATTTTTAAAGTTTTTATTATATATCTGCTTTTATATACTTTATAAGATCGCAAAATATAAATAATTTTAACAATTATTTAAAAAGCAGTTTCCTAAATCTTGCCTATATTATATTCTGAATAAATCCGAAAATCTTTAAAATTTCGACTAAATAAGTTAAACTTGCTATAATATTTTCGATAAACAATCTAATACCGATAAAAAGCTTATTTGTAACAAATAACCTAATTTAAATAAATAGATTATTTTTAAAAAATAGCTCCTTGTTAATAAAAAAACTTCTTTGTAATAAATAACCTATTTTTAATAAATAACTTGCTATTAACGAATAACTTTAAAACCGGATAATAAAGCTTTAATTTAAAAAACAACCAGAATTGTTACCGGAACAATTTGTAATATAATATAACTTACAGCCTTGTTCTAATTAAAGCAGCTTTATATTAACCAAATAAAAGTTAATTATTCCTCAATATATAAGGTTTTTTATGAAAACTATATATTATACGTGGTCGATTTCTAATTCCAGTTATATGCTATAAAGCTATATTACTATAGAGGAAAATTCAAAGGTTCTAACTACTTTACGTTTTAACGCCAAGTTTAACTTATATTCATTAAAACGATTTTATAATTAATAACGGTATTCGAACTTGGTAATATTGCGAAAAACTCATATTATAAATAAATTTTTATTCGTTAAAAGGTATAGTATTTAAATAGCTATTAAATATTAATAATATTATTTACAATATTCTAGCTAATAACGTCCGAATAAACAATATATACGTAATAGCGGATTATGCCGGTTTTATAAATTATTGAATTTTGAAAATAATTATAAACCTTTAATTAACTCCAGTTCTAATAATTTAATAAAGTAATATATAAATTCAGCAGTTTATAAAAGATACTAGAAAAAGTTTATGATTTTATAAATCGGGGCGGACAACAAAAAATTATATATTATATAACCGGTTTATAAATATTAAAATTTGTGGCTTTATACGGGTAATACGATTGTAGACTACCCGTAAAAACGCGGTGAAAAATATTTATACGTAATTTTAAAATACAAAACGTTATTATATCGCCCGAATAAACCTTTTTAAAAGAGTTTAAACCTAAAGATTACACCAAGAACCAAAATAATTTAAGGCCTTTATAATAATAAAAAAACGTTATTAATATATAAGTTATAATTTTCTTTAAAGGAGACGTAACCATGTAGATAAAATTGGATACAATAATAGATTGCTACCTTAATTCCTAGGCTTTTTTAAACCTATTCCTTTCGCAGCTTTTATCCACGTCGATTTCTGTCAAGGTTTTGGACGGTTTTCGTAATCTGAAATAGCCGGATAAATTATCGCTTATAATTTTTTTTATATCGTTTTAAAATTAGAACTTCGAAATTTTCGAACTTATTATTACCTTTCTTTTTTAATGTCGGTAATAATATTTTTATAATGGTTATATTTTCCGATATATACTTTTATAAAAATCGATTACCGTTATATTCGCGAATTTAATCGTACTTAAAAATTAAAAACTGAAAATAATCGTTTTAAAAAAGGATTTCGAGATCGATAGTAATGTCGATAGTTTTAATTCGTCCGGTAATTTTTTAGTGTTTGTATACCGTTAATAAAACGGGTTTTGTAATAATCTTACGGTTTTAAATTACCGATATCGCGTATTTAAATTTCCGTAACGTATTTAAATATTTTATATAACTTAAAAAGTTATAGAAACGATCGAGCCGTAAAATTAGGGAAGGCTAGGAAAGATGCTAACTTTTTATGCGCAATTAAAATTTACCGTTAAGGTGTGCCTTTAAGGTTTATCTTTAAAGATTAATTTTTAAGTTTTACCGTATAAAGCTTAATATTTTTTAAGTTATATTTACCTTGTCGAACTTGTAAAATTTACGGGTATAAGATTTATTAGGGTTAACGCTTATCGCCAATTATGTATCAGTTAGCTTTAAATTAAAGCTTTATAAAATAAAAGTTTTAATTTATTTTATTCGGAAATATAAAGCATAATATTTATCGTATAAATTATATCGTATAATAAATTTCTATATATTTGGTTCAGCCTAGAAAATAAGCCTAAAACCTATTAGACATTGTATATAAGTTATAATAATACGAGAAAAAGTGCAAAACAGAACGGAAAGGTTTTAAAATGTACGTAGAAATGTTAGTTAATAAGTTAATTATAAACAAGATTTATAAATTAATACGTTATTTTGTAATATATTTAAGTATAAATAATACGATATTATTTTTACGTTAGTTTTTTATAATACGAAAAATTTATACGGTATAACTAAAAAATAAAATATATAAACGACGTTCGGTTAATTAAAGTTACGTTACATTCGAAAGTTTATTCATATTAAAATTATAGTAAAATTTCCGTATCGGATATAACAAAACGTAAAAATAATAAAAAGAAGAAAAATTATATTAACGGTGTATTTTCGTAGTATAAATTCTTATTTCGTTTATTTAATGATAATATAAATAATAACGGATAATCTTAATTGAAACTATTTACCGAATTATTTATAATTTACATTGTAAAATAATAACCTTTTTCCGTATAAAGTACCTTAAGGTTTTTTAAAACTAAATTATTTTGAAAAAGCTTGTTTTTTAAATAATTTCGTTAAAAGTATTTCTATAATATTTTTCGGTTTTTACTATATATAATTAATTAAGCCCATTTTCGTTATTATTATAAGGCCGGTATCGTTAAAAGCGTTAAATTTAATTTTTATAACTTTACAAATTATAATTAAAAGTTTTTAAAACTTTTAATTAACGTGCTATCTAAGCAAGCTATATATAAGCGAGCTCTATACCTTTTTCGTACGATTAATAACATACTTAAGTTACTTAACTATAACGTATTAAATTAATTTTAAATTAATCGTATTATTTTACGTCGACAGTATTTATAGTTTTTGGATAAATGTACGTATTATATTAAGGCCTATTGCCAACGTTATATTTCTATTTTTTCTAATTAACCAGCACGTAGCCGATTGACGTTTAATGCGTCGAAGTTCATATTTTCCCTATTTCGTACGATTTAAAGCCGATTAATTAAATAATTATTTTCGACCGAATTCTTAGCTCAAATACACAAACATTTTTTGTCTGGTTTTAATACTTTAAAGATATACGTCGGAAAACGTAATATAGGACGTATTAAAAGCTCGTTAAGAAAGCGTTATAAGTATGTTTAAGGGTTCGTAGAGGGCGTTTTACGAGGTATTTTACAAAACGTATGGTAGGACGTATCTAACTTAACTTTGTAACAATTCGAGACCTACGTAATTATACGATGAAAAATAAACGTTTCCTAAAAAAATAAATATTGGTTGTATTAAAGAAATAATTTCTTTTGGCGGGTAAAAGGTTGTAGCAAAAGGTTGCTGTTAATAACGGCTAAAGTGAAGCGGTTAAGAGCGGGTTAGTAAAAAGAAATAGTAACCTGGCGTCCGTAATAAACCTTAATATAATACGTATATTTGTTTAAAAGTTATAAATATAATTAATGAAAAAGTATTTAATTAATTTAAATTAATTCAAGATATTATAATTAAGTTCTTCAGATATGTTGTTAACTATGCTAAAAAAGTGTACAGTTCGCTTGTGTGTATAGCATGCTTGTATAGTACGTTATTTTTTTAACTTAAAACAAATACTTTTTATAACTTAAACATTACGAAGCAAATAATAAGTACGTTTAATAATTTCGGTATAGAAATTTCGAATAACGTAACACATATTTTGGGAAAAAGTATAACGGGCGTAAAATTTGCGTTATAAAGAAATATAATACTTAACTAAAAACGAATTCCGGAAAAAGAGAAATTTTAATCATAGATATATTATTTTTCGAAAAACGGAATCCATTAATACATTTTAAATTCTAATATGTATTTATTAATAAATTTAAATTATAACATTTATTTTTTTAATTAAATGCTTTTTATATCTTGGTATTAAATTCTATAAAAACTAAATTAACGTTAAAATCGGACTAATAAATATCTTATTTAATAAAATAAAACGTAATATTTAATCTAAATTAAGTACTTTTTTTATCGTAATTATCTTAATCGGCTTTATACAAAAGGAGTAATATTATCGGTATTAATTACTTCATCTAATTAAGGTTATTATATCGTATAATATACGAAAAATATAAATAAGCTCAAGTTTCTTTAAAAAAAAAGAAATAATTTCGAAATCTTTTATTACTAAAAACGGCATTACTTAACGGTTAATTATTATTTATATTCGAATGGAAAAAGTTAATCCTTTATAAAATATTAATTACCCTAAATGTATTTTTAATTTTATAATTACATGATAAAAAGATTTAAGTTTATACTAGTTAATTAAAATTACGGCGTTAAAAAAATAATATTAACAAGTTATAGTTTTAAATTAAACAATAAACTATTTCAAATTATCTGTAAGATTATTTATATTATTAAATAATATATTATTTATAAATAACGATGAAAAGTTTTCGTTAAACAAACCTTTATTTATTAACGCGTTTTAATTAAAGTTTATAATTTTTTAAAATTTATACAACGTGATTAAGTTATTTAAATATTATATCGCATGTAATAATTTCAAATTCGGCGATAATTAACAGGGAATGTATATATTTTATAAATTTAAAAAGTTGGGTTTTTTAAAAGAAAGACTTCGATAAGATCATTACCGGTAATTTTCTATATAGTAAACCTTTCCTTTTTAAATAATTCCTATTTTATACATAATATCTTTAAAGATAATAAAAAGTAAATATTAAATATATAAAAATAAAAAGTTTAAAGATATAAAATTTTAACGATTTATAATATAATTACGTTATTTTATTTGAAAATTGACGTTTTTATAAGTTATTAGCGTTATATATATTCCGTTTATATTATTAAATTAATGAATATGTTTAATAGAAATAAATAAAAAATTTATATATAAAATTAAACGAATCGTAATTTTTTAACTTGCATCGTTCCAAAATTTGAACTTCGAAATCCTTAAGCTTGCCACTACCTTCCAGTTTCGCCAATAATACCTTTATAGTCGTCATACTTTGCGGCGTATACTTTTGCAAGAATCGATTACCGTTACTTTCGCAAATTAAATCGTATCCGAAAATTAAAAACCGAAATTAATCATATTAAGAAAGATTTTCTGAATCGATAATAATATCGATAACTTTAGTTCGTCCGGTAATTTTATAATATTTTTATACCGTTAATAAGACGATTTTCGACGTAATTTTACGGTTCTGGATTACTAATATTACGTATTTAGATTTACGCGGCATAATATTTTAAATAACTCGAAAAGGTAATTTAGTACCAAGTATTTTTTACCTAGTTATCGTATTAATATTTCTTTTTTAACTATAAAAACGATCGAACCGTAAAATTAACGAAGATTCGGAAAGATACCAGCCTTTTATACGTAATTAAGGTTTACCGTTAAGGTTTGCCTTTAAGGTCTGCCTTTAAGGTTTATTTTTAAGATTTACCGCGCAAAATTCAACATCTTTTAAATCATATTATCTAACCCTGCCGAATCCAGCTAGCAAGCATAAGGTTTATCAAGGTCGAAGATTATCGGCAACTACGTATTCGGCTTTAAAGTAAGGCTTTATGGAACCGAGTTATCAATTTATCCTAACCGTAAAATTATTAATTAATTATCGTATTCGAAAATATTAAATATGATATTTATCGTACAAATTATATCATATAATAATTTTCTATATATTTAGCTTAGCGTAAAAAATAAGGCTTGAACCTATTCGACCTTGCATAAAATTAAACGAGCACTAAAAGCAATACCATTTTTTATTATATAAATCGTCTATTATAATTTAATTAACTTACATTTTTCGGAAATAATTAATAATTTTCTAATTCTTATAAATAAATAAAAAATAATTCGAAAACTAACAGAACTTTTTTTAAGAAATTTAAATATTATTTAAAAGTATTTTAAAAACTATTATAAGTACCGTTAATAATATCTATGTTTTCCTTAATTATATTTAACGAAATTAAACGGCATTTATTATACGATACACGTTTTAATAAAGAAAAGCTAAAAGATTTTGTTTTATTACGTTTATAAAACGTATAAATAAAATTAAAAAATAAATCCCGCATAATATTTACTACCAATTAAATAAAAGTATTAAGCAGTATTAAATATTAATATCACGTTTCGTAAAATCATTCTTTTTCTAATACTAATTAAAACGACATATAAATTATGTTAATCTTTTTTTCGAAATATAATTATAGTAATAAATAAAGGTTGTATTAATATTTCGTATAATAGTATTACAATAAACTGTTAACGTTCCACACCATATAAGCGAAAGATATATATAAGCGAACTACTTTTCCAACGATTCTAATAACATATCTTTAATTGCTTATTTTTTTAATAATCATAATATGGAACGCCTTATAAAAAAAATAAAACTAAACCTAATTATTTATAGAAAAAAACCAAATCGGAAAATTAATTATAAAAAGCTTATTTATATTTATAAGGTTTCAAATTGTACTTTAATATACGCTTTTACCGGTAAAAACGTCGAAGCAGATATTATTAATTTTTTATAAAAACTAACGCCGACCGAAAAAAAATCGATTGTTAACCGAATTCTTAATTTAAATATATAAACGTTTTTTGTCCGGCTTTAATATGTTTAAAACATCATTAATATATTGCTAACTTAATATATTATGAACCTTATTGAAATAATTAAGCGTTAAACTTCATTAAATAGTAAAAAGATTTTGAAATACGTTTAAATCGGAAAATTAATTATTACCTGAATTTTTCCTAGAATCTAAAAATATTTGGCAAATAATTCGAGTCTACGGCCATTATAATCGCAAAATTCAGCATTTTAATTTTTTTTTATAATTTTAATAAAAATAGATTTTTAATAAAGCTTATTATAATAACGGATGTAATAATCTTTAATATCAAAAAATTAAAAAACCTTAATAAATATATTAAAAAAATAAAATTTAAATAATAATTATTAAAATTATTAATATTTAATATTAAATCATATCGTTATTAATTACTATAAAAGAAAAGAAATCATTTTAAATTTTAATACCGTAATAATTTATTATTAATAATTAATTAAAAATTATATTAGATAATAATAATTAAAAACCAAATAAATCAAATTTCGAATAAATCTAATATTTTAATAAATATATTTAAACGCCTATGAAAAATTGACAACGTTTTTTTTATTTTCGACGGTTATGAAAATTCTTATTTGATCAAATTCGGAAAATATTAGATTAATTATAATACTATTGCGTTTTATATATTTATATATTTTTTGTATTAATTTTAAATTTTCAATATATCTTATTTCTCTAATTTAAAATATATTTATTTTCGTTATATTAAAACTTAATCCGATATTATTAATTTTACATTACCAAAAAGGACCTTTTCGCCGGTTTTTAAAACACATCTTAAATTATTATAACGTTCGATACAATTAAATTTAAAATTTGCGAAAACTGGCTTTATTTTCTTAAATTTTAGTAAGGTTTCTTTTACATTAAAAGTTCCTTTAATGATGTATACGTCGACCGTTTTCTCTTTAACTTCCGCCGATTTTATTTTACTTTTTATAAAAACCTTTAAAAAGTTTCTCGCTTATATATATATCTTGTATATATATGTAACACGCTAGGTTCTTTTTTTTTTTTTTTTTTACGTATTTCATCCTTTTAAGTAATAAAATTTTTATCGTATTCTTATACCTATATTGGTTAACTTTATTAATCAAATAGTAGAATCTTGCGTCGTTTTCCGTATCGGTAAAAAATAAAAGGCAATTCATCTAGCCAATGTCTTAATCGATAGCTGGATAATATTGTGTTCATTATGGTAATCCAAAAATTATTCCGTAATTCATTATTAAAATAATATCGAAATTAACCATTTATTTTTTTTTCCTTTAATAAACGTTTTAAAGTAGTTAATCTTACTTTTAACTTATCCGTTATTATAATTAAATGTTTAACCTTTAACATTTTCGACCTTGTAAAAACTGTTTTTATTTCGTTATAATAATTATAACTTATTTATTACTTTTAAAGCGATATAATCTTTTAATATAGTTTCGCAGTTTATTATTATAATATATATATTTTTTAAATTCGTATTTATATTACATTTAATTTCTTTTCTGCCCTTTTTACTATATATAAAACGTTTTTAAAGTATTATTATTTATCTTGATTTCTTTTATTAATTTAAAGCTTCTTTATAAATGGCGTTGATTTTTTCGACAATTTTCAAATTTTTTAATTCCTTTTAAAAGTAATTTCTTTTTAACTTCGGTAATTATTATAAGTATTTGTTTTATCGGCGTAACGTAACTTTCAAAGCAATAATTTGCTTTTAAAACCCCTTTTTAATAACATATTTAGGTTTTAAGATTTCCTTTTCGTGAAAAAGAATAATTAATTTTTTTCTTAAAAGCCGCGTTATTTTATTAAACTTTTAATAAACTTTAATTAAAATTATAAGTCCGTAATTATTTTTTAATAATCTTCTTTTTATTATTCTTTAAATTAACCTTTTTTACCTTTAATAATCGAATTAATCATAATAATAAAAAGGTTGTTTTAAGGCAACTTTTTTCTTTTAGTTAATTCTTAAATATTATTAATTAGTCGATTTTGTTTTATATTATTATTTTTCGTAAGTATTAATATTACTTTGAGTTTCTGGAGTTATTGCTTATTTAATTATTAAAATTAAAACTTTATCGCCATATTCGTATAATTCGTTATACGATATATTTCTTATATTTTTCGTATGTTCCGTATTAAGGCCGTTTACAGTTAACGGCGTAATACTTTCCGTACCGATCGAGCTTTTCTGGATATAGGTTTTTGTTTTATTTTCGGTATTTCTTTATTTAAGCGCCGAATATTATTTAAACGTTTTTTTTATCGTCGTTATAATTAAAAAGGTAAATTATACCTTTTAAGTTCCTTTTAATCGCTTTATTTTTAAAATTATTTTATAAAGATTAACTTAATAAAAATTACTTTTTAAATTATTATTTAAAATGGTTTTTTAGTTTTTCTTAATCCTTATTATATTTTTAATAAAAGATTATAATCTTTTCGGACGCCAATAATGTTAATCGTTTTTCTGTCGCTGGTTTCTTTCCAGTATTAACTTTCGGAAGCTGGAATTTATTACCGTAATTACTTTTGGTTTTTATATTCTCGCATAATATACCTTTATTTTCTATAATTATAATAAATAATTAAAGACTTTTAAAATTAAATGGTTTTTAACATTATAATTTTTGAATAAATTCAGTAAAAAGTTAAAGGTAAGTTATGTTTTTTTTAGTTAGTTTGAAGATACCTTAATTTCGTAATACAATATCCTTTTCTTTTCGTTTTTTAAATTATGGGTTATCGATTTTTACGGCCTCGGCGATATATCTATTAAGGCTTATAATCCGGGTTTTTATTTAATTTCTTTTTAACGTCTTTTTTAATCCTTTATAAAATATATTAACTATAATATTATTTTGATCGTTTCGGTACCCGACCTTAACAATTAAACTTTTAAAGGTTATAATATATTTAAACGTTAATTCTTTTTATCGTAACTAAAAAAGCTTTTAGACTACATTTCGTATTTCGTTCGTGTTAATAAAGTTATTTCGAAATTTCTTTTCGAAATTAATACAATATGCGAAAACCTTTTTAATAATCTTTTTGTTAAGCTTTTCAACTTTTAAATAATTTCATATACTAAATTTAAACAAGTTTATAGCGTTTTAATAAAGCAGGTTATTATTATAATGATTCGATTTGGCGGTTTTTTTAATTTTAAAATCGAAACCTCGTGTTGGCCTAAATAAGAGATATTTAGACGTTCCTTTTTTTTCTCGTAAAATGCATGTTTTTAATTTTAATTTTAATAATCATTATAATTAATATTTCGGCTTCAGGTTAACTTTTAAATTATTTAACTTTATCCTTAAGTCGGGTAACTTCCGCCTAGAATTGCTAAATAACGCTATCCAAGGTATTAATCGACATAATAATAATATTAAGTATTATTTAAAGTTAAACGGTATTATTAAATAAAAGCTTATAACGTATAACGGTTATAACTTTAACTATTTCTTAAATTTAATCTTACGCTATATATTAATAATAACGTGATAAGAGTTTAAATAATAAAAGATAATTACGTTTAATAATAATAAAAAAGTATAAATAATTTAGGTAATTAAATTATATTACAAACTGGTCTTATTTAACCTATGAAAATTACGAAGGTATATATCTTAATTAAAATCAGTTTAGATCCGTTTATTCTTTCGGATTTATATTGTATAAATAAACTAGAGCCTTATAAATTCGCAGATCTTTTCAGATTTATACCTCCTAAATATATGAATCCTCTTAAATCCGAGAATCCGTTCGGATTTATAATACGTGACCTCAGATCTTACGACGGAGATAATCTTTTTAACCTTCTACCGTTTGCCAAAAAGCTAAGCTTGGTTGGTTATAACATAAAATATAAAAACAGACACGTAAAAACGTTTAAAGTATTATTTTTATAAGGCCGTTTCGTTTTTAACCTTATTTTATATAATAAACTATTTTTTAAATATATAATTATATAATTTAAAAATTTAAATTAATTATAAATTAACGATTTTATAAATTTCCAATGGTCGTTTAAAATAATATAATTTACATTAATATCGAAAATTAGATTTTGCGGCGGTCGGCTAAATGTAAACCGTTTTACGAAAGTTATAAATTTATTACATAATATAATATACCATTTACGTATAAACAGGTTTTAATTAATACAAACCCTAAATTTTTGCTAACGTTTATATATTATTAACTTATTTTATCTATTTTTTATAATATATTAATTAAATATTTAATTCGAATAATTATAATGTATAATTAGTTAATATCGTTATAAAAAGTTTAATTGAAAATGGAATTTTTCCATTCTATATTTACTTATCGAGTTTTTTTAACTATCAACGTATATATATATATATATATTTTACTTTTTTAAAGTTACCCAATAAAATTAAAAGACTTTAAATTTATCGTATTTTAAAAAGTAATACAATAAGGTAATATATTTGAATTTTAATGAATAAACTTTTTAAAAGATAAAACCAATAAAAAGGTTTTCATTACAATTCAAACAATATTAATAATACGATATAACGTAAAAGGTCGTATAAATATAAATATAACTGCAAATAACGTTAACTTGTTAAATTATCACGGATTTCCTTTTTTTTTTAAAGAAAACAAATTCGGAAAACGAAACTTTTTTGAAATTATTATTTAGGCCTTGTTGGTTCGTTACAGGAATTTGGGATTTGATTACTTAATTTTTAGCGTTATGAAGCGGTACTTAAGTAACTTTGAAAAGAGCCAGCGAGGCCTAAGCTAGCTGAGGTAAGTTGCCCAAGCCTGCTGCGATTGAAATTGCCATACCCAGGCTCGCGACTACCAAACTATTAGGGCAAATCTTTTTATAATATTTATTAATTTTTATTATTATTTAAGATATTGAAAAAATTTGTCTAATAAAGTTTCTATTAATTTGTTAATTCATATGCTATTTATAAATATATAATTTATTTTAATTACATTTTTTCCGAACTTTTATATTAAATGATTTTATATATTTATATACCGGACTTTTATTTATTACACAAAGAAGTTAATATTAAGGAATCGTTTAATTTGTTAATTATACTAATATAGATGTAAAAACTCAATATAAAAAATAGGTTTTAAGTTTTAATTTAGCGACAAAATCTTTTTTTTTTATAATTTAGGTAAAAAATTAAAATTTTAGTTTTTATTATAAAAGTAATTCTTATATTTTCTTAAGTTGCCTTAATGTTTTTTTTATTTTTTTTAATATAACTTTAAAAGGTAAATTTGAATTTTTCTCGCTTAATCGTATTATTTGTAAAAAAGCTATGATTTTAAGAATTTAATGAATTTTTACTTGTAAATTGTAATCTTAATATTTTAGTTGTAATTAAATATAATATCATTTCTTTATTATCTTTATAATACACGTTAATGAAATTTATATTAAATCGGATCGATTAAAAGACGTAAAACTTATATTAAATTACGTCTTAATTATTATATATAAAATATAATAAAGACTTGTAAATATTTATGAATAAAGTCACAATAAAATGAATTAAAATTTAATAATGCGAGGTCGAATAGTTTCAAGACTTATTTTCGAGGCTGAGCCAAATATACAGAATTATTACACGATGTAATTTGTACGATATATGCAATACCCAATAGCTTCGAATACGACAATTAATTAATAATTTTCGCGCTTAAAATAAATTAATAACTTAATTTTCTCAAGCCTTACTTTAAAGCCGAATACGTAATTACAAATAAATTTCGGTTTTGGTAAATCATATACCCGCTAGCTTTACGGTTTGGTAAAGTTAAATAACTTAACTCAAAAAATATTAATCTTTCCGCGGTAAACCTTAAAGATAAACCTCAAAACATACCTTAAAAGTAAAACTTAACGGCAAACCTTAATTACGTATAAATGATTGACATCCTTCCGAATTCTTATCGATTTTATAGCTAAAAATGTCAGATGTCAGCCAGAAAAGGGGCTAAAAACTTTAATCTCGATCGTTCCTATAACTTTTCGAATTATCTAAGATAGCATACCGCGCAAGTCCGGATACGCGATATCGGTAGTTTATAACTGCAGGATTACTACAAAAACCGGATCATTAACGGTACGTAGTTAGTAAAAAATTAACGGACAAGTTTGGTTTTATAAATACTGTTACACTTTTGATTTTAAAATTTCGATATAATAATAAACCTATTTGATCCGTTATTATATCTAATATATAAGAATTAACGCTAACAAAAAAGAAATTACTTATTAATCGTATCCTTGATTTAACTACGTTAACGTTTCTTATTTAACTTTAAGACGTTAAACATATAGCTGTCAGCAGTCACAGTAATCGAATACAGAAATCTGGCGTAATTGCTTTGTATTAGTTCTCTAAATTCTGGAAAAGGACAAATCTAATCTGTAGGTAATCGCCTTTACATACACGATTAGGTAACAAAAAACCATTAATAGATAAAAACTGTCCCAGGTAGCATTTTGCTGACTAGCCTAAACAAAGCCAACCAGCGGGTAATACCTAAAAGCACTAATTATCGACATACCCTTTTACGTTAAATAATTACTTCTAGAAAATTCGAAAAATTTAAAATCAAATTTAAAAATAATTAATTTATAAAAATATTAAACCGTAATTTTTATACTATTTTCGAATATTTTTTAAATTTTCAAGTCTTAAATTTCGTATGAACCGTTTCAAATTTATTTTATTAAATATCATCGGGAACTTATCGTCGACATTATTTTTATTTTTTAAATATTAAAATTAATATTTTTTACTTAAATTTTTTATTATACGTAATAATATTTATATCTTTTTTATGTACGAAAATATACTTTAATTATTTTTATAATAAAAATAAAACCTTTTAATATAAACTCGAACTTTTTAAAAGAATTCCTAATTTTTATTACTTTTATTACGGCTATCTTTATACTTATATATTCTGCTTCTATAATATATTTCGTAATAATGCCTTATAATTTTAAAATTTAAAATACGAGCGCTATAACTATAAAAGAAATCCGTATTTTAAAATAGATTTTATTAATTTTAATTATTCATAAAACTTCTATTTATGATTTTTAATAACACTAAATTATTATATTTTTAGCAGAAATAACTCCGGTTTAACTTTTTGTACCGAAAAAAAAGGATTTATTACATTATTTAAATAACGTAACAAATTCTTAATATAATTTTAATACTTAAATAATAAATTATATATAAAATTAACTTAAATTAAAATTATAAATATTATACCGTCCTATACCACCTTACCGGATATACCGCCTTACCGGATAACTTTTAATATATTTTAATTACCTAATTTCAATTATTTATTTTCTAATACTAACTATATAAAACGGCTTACAAAAAATGTACGAATAAACTTAACTATTTAAATTAAAACCCGAAATTTGAAGTTTAATTATACGATATTTAATTATATATATACAGTACCTTAATTTATTTAAAATAAATAATATCGGAATAAATTTTTCTAAAGCGATATTATCTTAAATTTGTAAAAATTAAAACCGGCTAGAAAAAATTCGATTATCGATCGAATCCTAAATTTAAATTTATAAATATTTCTTATCCGGCTTTAACTTTCTCTAAAGGAGACGTAACCGTATAGATAAAATTGGATAAAATGATAGATTGCTATCTTAATTCCTAGGCTTCACTAAACCCATTCTCCTCGCAAACTGCCTTATCCCGCTCCTATCCACGTCGATTCTTAGCGAGGTTTTAGGCGGTCTTCGCAATCCGGAGCAGCCGGGCAAACCATCGCTCGTAATTCTCCTTATATCGTTCCAAAATTTGAACTTCGAAGTTTTCAAACTTATTATTACCTTCCAGTTTCGCCAATAGTACCTTTATAATCGTCATACTTTCCGGCATATACTTTTACAAAAATCGATTCCCGTTACTTTTACGAATCAAATCGTATCCGAAAATTAAAAACCGAAATTAATCGAATTAAAAAAGATTTTTTAAATCGACAGTAATATCGATAATTTTAGCTCGTCCGGTAATTTTATGGTATTTTTGTACCGTTAATAAGACGGTTTTCGTTATAATCTTACGGTTCTAGACTATTAATATTACGTATTTAAAATTGTACGGTATAATGTTTTAAGTAACTCGAAAAGGTAGTTTGGTACCAAATACTCTTTACCTGGTTATCATACTAATATCTCCCTCTTCGCTATAAAAACGATCGAAGTACCAGCCTTTTATGCGTAATTAAGCTTTGCCGTTAAGGTTTACCTTTAAGGTCTGCCTTTAAGGTTTACCGTACAAAACTTAACATCTTCTAAATTATATTAACTCTGTCGAACTCGTAAAGCCAGCGGGCATAAAGTTCATCAAGGTCGAAACTGATCGGCAACCACGTATTCGGCTTCAAAGTAAAGCTTTATAAAACTAAGGTAACAATTTATCCTAACCGGAAAACTATTAATTAATTATCGTATGCGAAAATATTAAATATAATATTTATCGTACAAATTATATCGTATAATAATTTTTTAATATTTAGTTCAGCTTGGAAAATAAGGCTTGAATCCATTCAACCTTGTATCCGGCTTTAATATCTTATTATTAACGGGCCTTATTCGAAAGTTCAAAAATATTTCGTAAATAATGTAAACTTCTTCGGATAATAATCACAAAATATAATATTATAAAAAAGATTTTTTAACTTTTATAAAATTAAAATTTTAAAAAGGCTTTATATAATACCGAGCATAATAAATATGAATACCGAAAAATAAAAAGAAATTTAAATAAACGTAAGAAAACAATATAAAGTATAATTATTTAAATAATTAATTTTTAAAATTAAATTATATCGTTATTAATTATTATATTAAAAGATTACCTTAAATTTTAATACCGCAATAACCTTTTACTAATAACAAATTAAAAGATTACATAAAATAATAATAACTAAATAATAATAAAATTTAATTTAAAGTAAATTTAATATTTTAATAAATATATTCAAACGCGTACGAAAAATTCGAAACGTTTTTTTATCTTCGACGGTTACGAAAACTATTATTCGATAAAATTCGAAAAATATGACTCCAATAATAATAATATTATATTTTATATATTTATATATATTTGTTCTCGGCTTTAACCTCTTAATATATCTTATATTTTTATTTTAAAACGCGCTTATTTACGGGATATCGACAACCTACTATAACGTTATTATACCTATATTACCAAAAAGAAATTTCTCGCCGGCCTTTACAACGCGTTCCAAATTACTATCACGTCCGATAACATCAAATTTAAATTGGCTAAAGCTAATTTCATTCCATTTAATCCTAATAAAGCTTTTTTCAAATTAAAAAGTATTTCTAATTATATTTACGCTAATCGTTCTCCTATTAACTTTCGCCGGTTTTATTTTACCTCCTACAAAAGCCCCTAAAAGTATCCGTAAAATAATAAAATAAAAATAATATTTATAAAAGAAATTAAAAAAAAAATTAAAATAATTCGTTAACAAAAAACTTAAATCACTTAATCTTATAATGAAAGGTTATAGATTATTCCTCTATAAAACTATTTCTTTTTAGGAAAAGATATTTAATTATACGAAACGAACCATATCTTAAGCAAACGGCGTAAAATTAAAAACAAACGTTTTTAAAAAGAAAGAAATATTGAGTATATAAAGAGTTAAGCTTTGTTAGGCCAAAGGAAGAATGAAAAAATATAATTAATAATAATTAAGAATAATCATGGTAAAAGAATGAAAAATAAAGCACGCCAATATAATTTTAGGATAAACCCGGCCATAATACAGATATTTATAGAAAGTTATAAATATATTTAATAAAAAAAGTTCGATGAATTTAAATTAATGCAATATATTATTATTAAGTTATTTAAATTTGTTGCTGCGGAATGATAAAAACTATCCGATAAGGTGGTACATCCGGTAAGGTGTTGTTGGACGTTATACGGTTTATTAATTTCATTTAAAAATAAAATTCGTTTGTCAAATTTCCGTATTTAAATATATTATTTTCATAATTTTATTTTTGTCCTTTGTAATATATTTTAAATAGTTCTAAACGAATAATATAAACGTTCTTGGTATTTCTTTTAATTTAATTAATTTTAATACTTTTTTAATATATTATTATTAATTTAACATAAGGTTTTTAAGCAGTAAAAGACGGATAATTTATGTATTTAAATATTAATTTACGTTTTTAAGTTTTTCGTCCACACGTTTCTAATAATGTTCTTAATAATATTTTTAAATTATTATTTATTAATACTAAAAAGTAAGAAATTATGAACGTATAAAGCGATAATAGATTTTATTTTAAGATTATAATAGATCGTATAATCCGAAATTAATAAATAAAAGTTTAACTTTTTAATGATCTTTCTAACATTGTTTTATTAAATAATTCCGACTTATTTAGAACCGTAAAAAAAGTTTATTAATTTAACAACTTTTCTTTTTTAAAAAAAAACTATAACGTTTAATAAAAGCAAGCGAGTTACATAAGCGAGCGAACTGAATTTATTAACTTTTTAAGCTTTTAACTTTAACTAGAAATCTTTTCAGATTAATAATATAGAACGTTTTATAAAAAAAGTGGAGATCAACTTAATTATTTAAGGAAAAAAAAATCTGAAACGTTTTTCTAAAGAGTTATATTTGATATATAAAGTTTCCGAATTTACTTTAAAAACTTGATATTACGACCGGAACGTCCAAACCGATAATACCATTAATTCGCAAAAATTAACGTTAATCGAAAAGAAATTCTTTATTAAAAGGGTTTTTAACTTAAATATACAAATAGTTTTTATCCGGGTGGAAGATATTAAAATTATAGTTATTATATCATTATTTTAAAACGTTACAAAACGTAGTAGAATTAATTAAATGTTAAACTTTATTAAATAGTAAAAAAGTATTTAAATACGCTGAAATCGGAAAATTAATTATTAACGGGTTTTAAATAAAAGTTTAGAAATATTTCAGCAATAATTTAAATTTATTTAAGTTCTACTCGTTAAATACGATGTTCCAAAGGAATATTCATAATTTTAATAAAATTAAAGTTTTAATAAAACATTTTATAATAGTAAGTATGATAATTATTAGTAGCGAGAATCGTAAAAAACTTAAAGAAACCTAATAAAAAATTAGAAATTAAATTATAATAATTTAAATTATTAATATTTAAAAAAAGAATTATTTTCATTCATTATTACATCGAAAAATAATTATTTAAAAATTAAATACCGTAATACTTTATTCTTAATAACCGATAGAAAATCGTATTAAATAATAATAATTAAATAATATATAAGTTAAATTGTAAATGAATTTAATATTTTAATAAACATATTCGGACGCGTACGAAAAATTGGAAACGTTTTTTCATTTTCGACGGTTACGAAAATTATTATTCGATAAGATTCGAAAAAGATTACGTTAATAATAATAATATTATTACGTTTTATATATCCGCATATTTTTCGTATTAGTTTTGAAATATTAACGTATTTTATTGTTTATTTTAACACGTATTTATTTATAATATATCGAAAACTTAATACCACGTTATTATACCTATATTACTAGAAAAAAGTTTCTCGCCGGGTTTTAAAATGCGTTTTAAATTATTATAACGTTTAATAATATTAAATTTAAATTCGTAAAAGCTGGTTTTATTTTATTTTCTTTTAATAGCGATTTTTCGAATTAAAAGCTTTTTCTAAATATATTTATACCGATCGTATTTTTGTTAACGTTTGCCGGTTTTATGTTATTTTTCGCGAAAATCTTCAAAAATATTCGTAAAATTATAAAATAAAAACGATATTTATAAAAAGAGGTTGAAAATTATTAAGGTAATTCGTTAATAAAAATATTTAGATCGATTAATTTAATAAAAGAAATCTTATATTAGTATTATATAAAACCGATTTTTTTCGTAAAGAAAACGTTAAATTACGTAAAACGAATTATATTTTAAATAAATATCGTAAAACAAAGAATAATGGGTTTTAAAAACAAGGAATACTTTCTATATCAAAAAATAAGCCTTTTTAACTTAAAGAAAATAAAGAAATAAAAAAACGCAGCTAATAGGAGTTAAAAAAGGTTATTATAAAAGAGTTCAAACCAAAAAACGGAAATATGGGTTTTACGGCAAATCCGGATGTAATACGCGTATTTGTAATAAAGGTATAAATACGTTTAGCGAAAAAAGAAATCCGATTAATTTAAATTAATACGATATTTTATTATTAAGTTATTTAAATTTATTATTATAAAGTGCTAAAAAAACGACTTACTCGCTTCTGTAGCTCATTCGCTTATATAAAACGTTACGTTTTTTATCCTTTAAATATATATCAATATATTCTTTTAATATTAAAATTATTTTATATAAATACTTCTTTAAGCTTACCATTTAGGTACGTAACGTTAAAATCGATTTAAAATATATACGAGCTAAAATAAATCATTAAAGCTATTATTATTCTTTAATATATAACCCTTATCATTTTCGTTAGTGTTTTGTTATAAATTAATTTCCCTTCGTTATATAAACCCTTTATCGTAAATATATACCTTATATTTATTTAACTTTCTTATAAACGTATACTTTTTCCTTCTATTTATTTAATATTAATGAAATATTTATAAACATTTTCGTTAAAGAGCGTAAAGTTAAAGGTTTTATACGTAAAGCTTTTCTTAATTTCCGTAAAAATTACTTTAAATTATATCTTTCGTTTTAGGCCTTTTATAAGTTCCTTTAAAACCGGGCCGTCGTCCGTTGCTATAAATAGCTCTTAAATAACGGATAATTTCTTTAAGTTAATATTTTCCAATTTTTTAAAGTTTAAAATCTTATTTTATTAATCTTTTAACATATTAACTATCTATTAATACTTATAAATATTCCGGATAACCTGACCGACGTCTTCGTAGCCTTTAAAAAAGGTTTCGTTATCGTTATTTATTAATAAATTAAAATCAAAAATATATAAACCTTTATCATCCCTTTAAGTTAAAGTTGTCTTTAATTTAAATATTATCTTTAAGGCTTCGTTTAAAGCCTTTAGAGTATATAGCTTAAAAATTGTTTGTTGAAAGCGTTTCTTTTTACGTTTAACTTATTTAGTTTCCTAATTTATATCATCTTTCGATACGACTTTCTCGTTTTTGTTTTTTATTCCAACACCCTTCTGTTTTTAACGGTATTTCAAACGTTCTTATACTGCTTATAAAAACGATCGAATAATATTTTTAAAATTGAAAAGTTTTTTTAATTTCTTTAAATTTATATAAACTGTAATACATAATATTATAAATAACCTAACGGTCTTTAATAATTATACCTTAGAATTCTATATTTCTTAGTAATGTAATAATATCCTTTTTACTTTACGGGTTATTAAGTTTTAAATTTTTTATAATTTTTATTAATTAAAACTATACACCTACTGCCGAAGTCCGAAAATAATTATTATTAAATCTATATAACTTATCAAATTTAAATACGGTTTTGAAGCATTTCATTATTATTAAACCTTTTATTATAAACTATTTAATTCTATTGATTATATACGTTATAACTGTTTTTACTAAGTTCTAAAAATATATCAGGATGTTTATTTAAATTAAAATTATATAAGTTTCGTTTTATAAAAACTGGATATCTTTTTTCGTAATTCTATTTTAATATTAATTATAAAAGCTGGAAATTATTACTTTAATACCTTTAACCGTATTAAATCTTTCGATTATGCATATAGCAAATTTCTTTTCGCCGTTTAGGCGTAAAGTTTGTATTTTTTTACTTTTAGTTATTTTTAAACGGCTAATTATCCGTATAATATATATATATATAAATTTTGTTATATTTCGTTTTATTTTAAAATAAATAATATTTTTATAACGTAATAAATCCTTTATAACAAAACCGAAATAATTATTATTTTCAATATTAATCAACTTAATTAAGTAATTATATAAACGAACGGAATATATAAACGAACAAATAAATTTTAGCATATTTTAACCCTTTAACTTTAAGTATTTATTCTTTAATATTAATAATATAAAACGGTTTATAAAAAAAGAGAAAATAAATTTAACTATATAAGTTAAAAAGCGAACGCCGAAATTTAATTATACGATATTTAATTTTATATATTAAGTTACTTATATGAGGTTATATAAACGATATAATGGTAAATGCATTCGAATCGATATATTTCTTAATTTATAAAAATTAATACCAACCTAAAAGAAATCTGTCATATAATCAGACCAATTCCTTAGCTCCACTGAGCCACGAGCCCCTTGTCGGGTCGTATCAGCGACTGTTGCTGCATACGTTCTTATCAGGATTTATGGGGTCCTGTCCTAGC